>CAUYQV010000484.1:0-20046 GCA_963574575.1 Galagoides demidoff
AACTATAACTGAGAAAATGACATGAAGGCTGTGTTGATCAGTTTGATGGAAGTATTTCGGATTGCATGCGAAAACCCCACACTGTACCCCAGAAGTGCATTAATGTACATAGTTACCATTCAGTAAAATTTAAAAAAAAAAGATTATTATATTGGCTTGGTGCCTGTAGCTCAAGCAGCTAAGGCACCAGGCACATATACCAGAGCTGGTGGGTTCAAATCCAGCCTGGCTCTTCCAGACAACAATGACCACTACAACCAAAAAATAGCCAGGTGTTGTGGGGGGCACCTGTAGTCCCAGCTGCTTGGGAGGTTGAGGCAAGACAATCGCTTAAGCCCAGGAGCTGGAGGTTGCTGTGAGCTGTGATGCCACGGCACCCTACCCAGGGTGACAGCTTGAGGTTCTATCTCAAAAAAAAAAAAAGATGATTATAGTGGTTAAGGTGAGCAATGATGGTAACTTGAACTAGACGGGTAACAAGGGAGATTGAGGAAAGTAGACATGTCAGATATACCTTTGGATGTAAAGTTGAAAGCCTCTGAAGACGAACTGAATGTGAGTTATGAGGATAAAAAAGAAATCAAGGATAGTTCTTGAGTTTCACCATTAAGCATTTGAGTGAGTGGTAGTGTCATTAATACTGTGTTATAAACAGATAGGTCTGAACAGGGCCAAGGAGGGGAGTAGGGGTTAGAATAAAGTAAATCATGTTTTGAGCAATTATGTTTGTGATACCTACTGGACACCCAAAAGATGTCAAGAAGCCAATTAGAGACAAGTGTCTAGGGTACTAGGGAGATATAAATTTGGAAATCATCAGCACGGAAATACCATTAAAGCCATAAAATGTAATGAGATCACCTGTGTAATGAATGTAGAAAAGAAGGCAGGTCACAAGCCCTGGGAAACCCCAACTTTTAGAGACCAGGGAAGGGGGAAGCTAACAAAGGAGTGGAGAAGAATCACTGTGTTTGAGAGGAGGAAAACCAGGAGAGGGTCGTGCCATGACATTCTGGAAAGGAAGGCGTTTGGGGAAGGAGGTTATGGTCATTTGCGTCCACGTTTCTGAGAGGGGAGGAAGATAAAGACTGAGAAGTGATGGTGGAATTTCAAACTTTGGCCAATAGATAAAACAATTTGGGGAGTGGTAAGGAATTACAGCCTCTCGATTCTTTCTGAAATCCAGCCACTTGGCTAGCCAGCTATATTTTGAGGCATAAAAGCAGCCATAAGTCATAAAGGACTGTGTAAAAGAACTGGAGAGGAAGTTAGGAAGAGAAAGCATCACAAATATCTTCTCCTTCCCAATTGTTGCTTTATACCGTCCCTGGAGATGAGATCTGCTCCAGTAAAGTGTAACAGACCAAGTCTTTGATTTCTAGGGAGCTAAAGGAAAGAAAATTACCATGGATGTGCCTAAAGGCAGACCTACTTCCTCTGCCACCCTAGGAGAAGAGCACGAGTCAATTAAAAGTCACTGGAAATGTGCACAGGAAGTTGCCAATATTAACCTTGTGCAAACAACATTTAAATCATTTCATCAGAAAGATGTGTAGGCAATTTAAAACCGTGACCTATAGTTAAGGAAGATATTCTAAAAGGCCCAGTCCCTTATCACCATCACAACATATAATCATCCCACCCTCTCCGGATGCCCCAACCTATCTTGCTGACCCATGATTAGCCAGCTCTTTCCCCATTGACTTGGCTGTTTCTCCAGTATATATTTTCTAACGCGTAGCCGAGATAAGGCCTCTGAGTCACCTGTTGAAATAAATTTATAATTACCACTGGCACTCAGTACTGGCTAGTTTAAAAATACAGAGTCCTTCTACAACTTTTTGTCTCTAACTCCTTCATGTTGAAATTAATGCAGATCAGTTCACTCATTGCAACACGGAGGTGTAGGTGTATTTATTTGTGTGTACACTCTTAAATCTAAGCACACGGTATATTTTAGAAATGAGATATTCAGAATGATCAACCAAGCTGTATTTACTTCCATTAAAGACCAAGAATCTGATTCAAAGGTCATTTTGGATAGGTATCTTTCTTAAAAAAAAAAAAATTTGCATGGATTGAGCTGCAACATATCCTTCTTAGCAAAGTATCCTAAGAATGTGGGGAGGGGGGAGGGAGAAGGGAGGGGGGAATGGGTGGAGGGAGGGGGATTGGAGGGACCATTTTTGAGGTCTATCTTACAGGGGTACAAGTGAAACTCTCTGAGTAGAATCAGAATGTTTTAAAACTATAACTGAGAAAATGACATGAAGGCTGTGTTGATCAGTTTGATGGAAGTATTTCGGATTGCATGCGAAAACCCTACACTGTACCCCAGAAGGGCATTAATGTACACAGTTACCATTCAATAAAATTAAAAAAAAAAAGAATGTAAGAAGAAGTATCCAATGTACTCAGCCCTACTATGAAACTAATTTATAGCTTTCATATGAAAGCTATAACCCAATTATAGCCCAAGAATATGGGGAAGAGGGAGAGGGAGGGAAGGGGAGGGGGGAGGATGGGTGGAGGGAGCGTAATTGATGCGACCACACCTACGGAGCATCTTACAAGGCTACATGTGAAACTTACTAAATGTAGAATATAAATGTCTTAACACAATAACTAAGAAAATGCCATGAAGGCTATGTTAACCATTTTGATGAAAGTATTTCAAATTATATATAAACCAGCACATTGTACCCCATGGCTACATTAATGTACACAGGGATGATTTAATAATAAAGAAAAGAAACCCAGAAAAAAAATTTTAAAAAATTATATGCTACCTTTTGTAAAGAAAAAAAATACCTTTACACAGTTTCAATATTTTTTCTTAGGACTATTAAGAACCTCATTTTTTGACGTCTTAGGTCTTAAGTGACTATTATACAAGGTCAAACTTAGTGACCTTGTATGAGAACCTCATGATATAAGGATGTTTGGGGAGAGTATAATTTGTATGTCCTTTTGCCGAAGAGCCCCAGGGCCCAGTGGTTTTTGAAGTTTTTACACCCACCTAATGAAACTATATCCCCTTCTCCATGTCAGCTTGCATTTTGCACTACTATGAGCACACTTGCCTGAAGTAATCCCTGTCCCTAATTATATGCAATCATGGAAATCAGATTCAGAAACTGCTAGAACTATAAGAGGAATAAAAGTAAATAGATATAAGTAAACTTTCAAGATACAATATTGATGCAGAAGAATCAATCATATTTTTAAATATAAACAATGAATACATAGAAAACAAAATGAAAAACACAATGCCATCTGCAATTGCTCCAGTGAAAACGAACTACTAAGATACACACTTATCAGTATGTACAAGATTTGCACACTGAAAACTACAAAATGCTGATGAAAGAAATCAAAATAAATGGAGAGCCATACTGTGCTCATGGATGGGAGGACTCAATTTGTTTTCCCCAAATTGATTTAGGTTAAGTTTAAGCAATTCCTATCAAAATCCTAGTAAGATTTTAGACATAGATAAGCTTATTCCAAAATTTATAAAATAAATAAAAATTTATAAAATAAATAAATTTTGGAGTGAAATTTATATGGGAAGGCACAGGCTAAGAATAAAGTGGGAGGAATGTGCCTGATATGAACACATACTAGATAGCTAAAGAATCAAGACAGCATTGTAACAGTGGAGGGATAGACACATAGATCAATGGAACGGAACACAAGAGGCAGAAATAGACCCATACAAATATGCCAAACAGATTCTGGACAAAGAAACAAAAACAATTCTTTTTTTTTTTTTTGAGATGGAGCCTCAAGCTATCCCCCTGGGTAGAGTGCCATGGCATCACAGCTCATAGCAACCTCCAACTCCCGGGCTCAAGCAAGTCTTCTGCCTCTGCCTCCCAAGTAGCTGGGACCACAGGCACTTGCCACAATGCCCGGCCATTTTTTGGTTGCAGCCATCATTGTTGTTTGGCGGGCCCAGGCTGGGGATTCGAACCCACCACCTTAGATGTCCGTGGCTGGCGCCTTAGCCGATTGAGCCACAGGCGCTGAGCCACAAAAACAATTCAATGGAAGAAGGGTGGCTTGTTCAACAAATGATGCGAGAGCACTTGGACAATAAGGCATAAAAATAAACCTTGATCTAAACCTTACGCCTTATACAGAAAATATATCAAAATTAATTATGGACTTAAATGCAAAACTATAATTGCAATTTTTAAGAAAAAAAAGTAAATCTTCCATCTCTAGGGATAAGCAAATATTTCTTAATCTTGACCATCCATAAAAGCATAGTCTAGAAAAGGAAAACTTAATAAGCTTAACTCCATCAAAATTAAAAACTTTTGTTCTGAGAAAGATTCTGTTAAGAGGATGAAAAGACAAATTACAGATGGGGAGACAATATTTGCAACCTATATGTCCAACAAAGGACGAGTATCAAGAATATATAAAGAAGTCTCAAAGTTCAATAGGAAAAACCCAGATGACCCAAGCAGATCATAGGCAAAAGACACGAAGAGACATTTCACTGAGGAGGGTATACAGAGAACAAGCATGTGAAAAGATGGTCCCTATTATGAATCACCAGAGATGCACATTAAAACCACAATCATATATTACTACACACGTATTAAAATGGGAAAAACAGTAAATAGTGATAGCAGCATATGCTGAGGAAGATGCAGAGAAACTGGATCACTAATCTATTGCCACCAGGGTTTTAAATGGTATAGCCACCCTAGAAAAAGTTGGCAGTTTCTCATAAAACCACACCTGCGACTACTTTATTACCCACCAAAAGTACTCTTGGACATTTAGTGCAAATAACCAAAAATTCATATGCACATGAAAACCTGTACATATCCATGGCAGCCTTATTTATAATGGCCAAACCCCAGAGACAATTCAGATGTTCTTGAGCAGGTAAAGTGTTAAACAAATCACTGCACATTCATAAAATGGAATATTACTCAAAGGTAAAAACGAATAAACTATTGGTAGAAGCAACAACTTGGATGACTCTCCAGGGAATTATGCTGAGTAAAAAAACAAAAACCAATCCTGAACCCATTGCATGATTTGATTTAATATATAGCTTTCTGGAATGACAAAATTGCAGAAACAGAGAATGTATTTGTGATTTCCAGGAATTATGGACAGGGTGGTGATTTGGGGAGGCAGATGAGTTTCATTATATTATCAAAGGGCAACACCGTAGATCCTTGTGTTAAGGAACTATACTATGTCTTAACTGTGGTGCTGGTTACAGAAATCTGCTCATATGATAAAATGGGACAGAAGTAAACACATACAAGTCCAAGTAAAACTGAGGAAATATGAATATGAGGTTGGATTGTACAATATCAATATCCTGGTGTGATACGTTCTACAGTTATGTAACTATTCCCCCCATTGGGGGGCAACTAGTAGTATACTCAGGATATCTCTGTATTATTTCTTCCAACAGCATGTAGCTACAATTATCCCAAAATAATTTTTTTCAACATCCAAGTCCTAAAACGAATGCACTTCTCACACAGAAGGAGGTTATCCTGCAGGCAATCATTTCAACCTAATTTGCTTTTTCTGAGGCTCTTTCCCCCCTTATTACCTGGTTTTTAACTGTGTTCCCAATGGATCAGGTGCTTTTTATAGTCATCCTCTTCTTTTTGTGTATTACTTGTATTTCTCTGGTCCTTGACATGCTTCAAGTGCACTCTAACAACTGATGAAAGGCATTTATTCTCTTAAAGATGCCTCTGGGATAGAGGTGAGTGAAGGAGAAACCCTCCTGAGGAATCTGGGACTGGAAGCAAGTGCTTAATAAAGCAAAATAGAAATAGCAGAATGGTAGAACAAGGGGTCGGGTGGGACTTGATAATGGTAATAGAAGATATCCTTGTTTGTTAGTCTTTCCCCCTTAATCTTGCTTTTTATACTCTCTATTCCATCACTCTGGCTTCTCTATCCCCTCCCTGACAAATACAGAAACCTACCTTCACAGTGGCCAGGTTGCTAGGAGCAGAGATTTCAATGAAAGCATGGATTCAAACCACAAGCACCAATCGGAATGACTATAGATTCAAAGACAATAATGTGTCCACCCTCACTTCTGGTTTGCTCCTGTTGGCTTCTGACTCAGGACCACCCCCCACTAACTTTGATATTCAAATCACCCTCATTCCAGTTAAGGTGCCCTGGGCAACTGACCCCACTGTTCGAGTGGACCCTTCTCTCCGATTTCTAATTCACTAATTAAATTCCAGTGTGTACCTGTTAGCATCTGGTAGGGATTTTTTCTTTTTCTTTTTTTGGCTTGTTTGGTCTTTTTTGGGGGGGGGGTGTTTTTGTGGCTTTTGGGGTTGTAATTTCTTCACTTTTTTATTTTTTAAGGCAGAGTCTCACATTGTTGCCCAGGCTAGAGTGCCACTGTGTCAGCCTAGCTCACAACCACCTCAGAGTCCTGGGTTCAAGGGATCCTCCTGCCTCAGCCTCCCAAGTAGCTGGGAATTACAGGAGCCTGCAAACAACACTCTCTTCATTTTTCTACTCACAGTAGAGACAGGATCTCCTTCTTGCCCAGGCTGGTCTCAAACTCCTGAGCTCAAGGGATCTTCCTGCCTCAACTTCCCAGAGTGCTACAATGACAGGATGAGCCACCAGGCCTGGCCTGACTCCTGGCATTTTTTTGACCCCCTCCTTCTTGCATCCACGCAGTGGTAGTCCATGTTGACTTAGGTCACCACACAGCCAAGTAGTCGTGGGCTCAAACCTCGAAATTAAGACTGCCTAAGTTTGAATCATAAATTCCCCACTAACTCCCTGGGCGACACTAAGCAACAAATTTACTCCTCTAGGATTCAGTTTGCCTCATCTGTAAAATGAGGAAAATAATGGTGCCTACCTCTAGGTTGTGGTGAGGACTTAATGAGTTATGTGAAACACTTAGCATTCAAAACTACTAAGGGTATAGTATGTCTTACCTCAACAAATAAGTGAGATGATGGCTATGTTAATCAGTTTGATTTAAGCTGTCCACATCATATATCAAATCAGCACATTGTTCCCTATAATTGCACACAGTTATGATTGAACAAAAAAAGCCATAATAAAATGTTAAAAGCAGAAAAAATTGTTTACAATAAAAAAATAAAACTTACAAGATTTCAAAAAAAAAAAAAAAGAGTTCCAGGTACATAATAAGTGAAATAATGCACGGAAAAAATATTACTAATGTGCTCACCACCATGATTAATGCCCTATAAATTTTAACTATTATAACTACTACTATTACTAGTCCTTTGTAATTAAGAAAAAAATTATTTAAAATATGTAGGTCATCTTGAGTAGAAATTTGCTGTGCAAAGTGACTAACAGCCCCTTCTGAAAAGGATCCATCATTATGGACGAAATGTTTGAGTCATTTTCTGACAGCATTTGATAAGCTTAAGGGCCCCTTCTGAAAAGTTAGAGTCATCCAAAGGGTTTTGTGAAGAAGTGATTTACCCAGCAGTCAATGTTGTGACAAGCCTAATAACTTTTAACCAAATAATCTTTTCGTAAATCTAACAATGTTATCTACCATTCTTCAAAGCTATGAAATGTCTCTAAGAAATGAAAAAAAAAAACAGAGAGGGAGATAGAAAGAGGTTAATGGAGCCTCCTCCACTCACCATTCCATCTATTCTCCCTCAAGTACCTGAAAGGGAAGACAAAAATGTGTGCATAGTTGGCCTCTTAGCACTCTTTTTAGGCCTAACAGGTGCCTATTGGTCTCCTGAATTTTTTCTCATATCATTCTTTTCTTAGCTTAGTAAACTTCTCTGACAATTATTTCTCTCCCTATACTGGTAAAACTCTTCTATGCCTTGGACCTTTTATATCTGTTGTTCTATTCATAATGCTCTAGCACTTCTCCATGTTCCACTACTGTCACCTAGTTAACTCTCAATCTTCCTTTAAGTTTCAGCACAAAGGGCACTACCTAAGCCCTAAGCTTAAAGATTATACACAGTTACATACTCCATGGCACTCCACAATTACTATTCTCCATAGTAATTTTAATCGTATGCTCTGGCTTTGACCCAAATCCTTGCATATCCTGAAGGCCTTGACATACAGCCAAGAAACATTGAATGAACGGATGGATATGGATGGATGGATGGATGGATGGAGATGGATGGAGATGGATAGATGGATGGATGGGCAACTGGATGGGTGAGTGAATGGATAAGTAAACAGATAAATGGATGAATATGGAGGACATTATGTTAAGTGAAATAAGCCAGGCATAGAAAGACAAATACTGCCTGATCTGCACAATGTATATACACTTCAAAATCTCATGTTATGATAAATAGATATAATTTTATATGTCAACTTTAAAACTTAAATACATAAGAAAAAAGGAAAGTAAGCTCCAAGTCCAGATGGCACCACCAGAGAACTCTACTCAATGTAAAGAATTAAAACCAATTCTATACAATCTCTTCTCAAAAACAGAAGCAAGAGGAACACTTCTAAATTCATTTTTTGAAGCTAGTATTATACTAATATTAAAACCAGACGGAATAAAAAAAACAGAAAATTTTAGGCCAAAATCCCTCACAAATAGACATAATAATGCTTCACGAAATATTAGCAAGGTATAAAATGAATTATAAGTGATGACTCTGGAGCTTATTGCAGGGATGCAAGGCTAGTTTAATATTTGAAAATCATTTAATGTAAAGTGTAATTGCAACATTGGCAAGTTGAAGAAGAAAAATCCCATAATTGTATCAACTGCTACAGACAAAGCATTTGACAAAATCCAGCACCTATTCATATTAATAGAAAAATTTCAGAAAAATAGAAATGAAAGAAAACTTCCTCACTTTATGAAAGAACATCTGCAAAACCCTTAAGATAACATTGTAATTTATGGTGAAGGACTGAATATTTTTTTCCTAAAATTGGTAACAAGCTAATATATGCTCTCACTACATTTATTCAACATTGTGTTGGAAATTCTACCTGTTCAATGGGGCAAGAAAATAAATGGCATACAGATCACAAATGAAGTAATATAAGTGCCCCTATTTAAAGATAACATGATTGTCTACATATAAAAATTAGAAGGAATCTACATGTATAAAAATGCCTAGAACTAACGAGTTCAGCAAAATTACAGGATACAAGCATTGAAAACAATTGTATTTCTGTAATTAAGTAGTGAGCACTGAAATTAAAAATATAATACCATTTACAATTACTCAAAATATAAAGTACTTATACCATGGAATACTATTCAGCCATAAAAAAGATGGAGACTTTATATCTTTTATATTAACCTGGATGCAGTTGAAACACATTCTTCTTACTAAAGTATCCCAAGAATGGAAAAGTATCCCATGTACTCAAACTAATAAGAAGCCAGTAGATGAAATAATACATACTCATACAAGAGAAAACTCAATTCAATTCAAGTTGGGGGGAGGGAGCGGAAGGAAAGAGGGAGGAAGGGAAAGGAGGGAGGGGGATTTGTGTTCGCCTACATAATGGGCACAGTGCAAGAGTATATGGCACACCTCCTGGGTGCAGGACACAACTACAACAGGGACTTTATCTAACAAATGCAAACACTGTAATCTAATTGTGCCCTCATATTAATCTGCCATAAATGTATACACACGAAGTATTTAGGGTTAATCTAACAAAACATAACACGGGACTCATATGCTGAAAACTACACAACTGATGGAGGAAGTCCGAAAACATTTATATAAATGAACAGAGACATTGTGTTCATGGAGTGGAAAATGCAGCGTAGTGAAGATGGCAATTCTTCCCAACTTGAATTATATGTTTAACTCCTATCAAATTCCTATTAAAAAGTTAGCCAGATGTCTGATAGACACGGACGCAATCATTCTAAATTTTTATGAAAAGGCAAACAAATTAGAATTGCTAAAGCAAAGTGGTTAAGAGTCAGTCTACCTGATTTCAAGAACGACCATATAGCTATGATAATCAAGACGAGGGACCATTGGCAGAGAAATACACATAGATTAATGAAACAGAATAGAAATTCTACAAATAAATCTATACAAATATATACAACTGGTTTTTGACAATGATGCAAAGGCAATTAAATGGAGCACAGATAGATTTCTCAAGAAAATGGTGGTAGAGCTCTTTGATAACATGAGCACAAAAAAAAAAAAAATGAAACTCAACCTAAACCTCACACATACAAAAAATATATATATCAAAATGAATCACTGACTTAAATATAAAACCTAAAAGCATCAAACTTCTAGCAAAAGAGCTATAATAACATAAACTTTCAGGATCTAGGTCTAGGCAAAAATATTCTGAAACTTGACACCAAAAGTATGATCTACAAAAAGGAAATACCTATAAATTTGCCCTCATGAAAATTAAAAACTTCTGCTCAATTTTACTAAAAAGATAAAAAGACAAGCTGCAAATTGGGAGGAAATATCTGTTACATAGCTATCTGACTAAGAACTAGAATATATAAATCACTCCCAAAACTCAGCAGAGAAAAAATCCAATTAGAATGTAGGCAGAAGACATGAGGCAACAATTCACTGGAGATGATATGCAGATTAAAATTAATTCCATGAAAAGATGTTTAACATCATTAGCCATCAGGGAGATGCAAATTAAAACCACAACGAGCTATCACTACACATCTATAAGAGTGACAAATATCGAAAATTGTGACACCACCAAATGCTGAGGAGGACGCAGAAAAACTGCAGTATGGCCACTGTGGAAATGATTTGGCTATCTTTTTAAAAACTCAATATGCAAATACCATATAGTCCAGTAATTGCACCTCTGGGTATTCCTACCACCCCAAATGAAGACTTATATTCATAAAAAAAAAAAACAAAACACTTGTACACAAATGCCCATAGCAGCTTTATTTGTGATAGCCAGAAACCATAAATAACCCAGAATCCTTTCAACAGGTAAAAGAGTAAACAAACTTGTCATATTCATACCATGGGATACTACTCAGAAATAAGAAGGAACAAACTATTAATGTAGGCAACAACCTGGATGAATCTAGAAAATTATGTTGCATGAAAAAAAGTCAGTCCTAATGCTTATATACTATATGACTTTGTTTATAGAACATTCTTAAAAAGACAATTATAGAAATAGGGAGCAGATTAGCATTTGCCAGTGATGAAGGTGAGGACAGGGGTAGGAGGAAAGTGGATGTGGCTTTAAAAGAGCAACACGAGGGATTCTTGTGTTAATGGAAACAAACTTTATCTTCCCTGCATCAGGGTTAATGTCCTTGTGATATAGTAGTATAGTCTACAAGATTAGATCTCTCGCTATTATTTTGTACAATTCTATATAAATCTAGAATTATCTCAAAATAAAAGTTGAATAAACTATTTTGGTTTCTTATAATTATTTTTTATTAAATCATAACTTCGTACATTGATGCATTTATGGGGTTCAAGGTCCTGCTTCGATATACAACGTGAAATGTTTACATTGAACCAAGTAACAAACATTTTGAGGGCCACTCATTCTATGCTTCTTTTTCTCAAAGTTAGGGTTTTATCACTTTTTTTCATTGTAGATATTTCTTGTGGTTCTATCACTTTTTTATCATAAATATCATTTTTTTTCTCACTTTTGCCTAAAAAAGTACCAGAGCTCAACATAACACATGTGAACAGACAAATCCCCGTCCAGAAGAAAGTGGGAATTGGGAAACTGTCCATTGAAAGATACATGCCAATTAATACAGTTACTGTGGGGCAATTTCTAGGCTTTATAAATTATAATCTTAAATGAAATACTCAAGCAAAATATCAATCTTATGCAGCAACCTCAGTACAACTGAAATGGCTCTGAACATCCTGCAGGACCAGGACAAAGTTCACATGCTTTAGTTGGGCATTTAGAGCCCTGTGCATTCTGCCTCAACTTTTCATTCCAGACTCATCTATTCCGTTATTCCTTGGTTGATTACCTTATCCAGTCAGACAGGTCAGTTCACTTTTCCTGAAAGTATCTCACACTAACCCACTTCCGTATTTCCGCTTATGCCATTAATAGTACTGGCAGGCCTTGGCTTCCACCTAAATCTTGTGTATTCTTCAAGTCTCGAAGTATATGTGTTCCATTAAGCTCTCTTCCTTTCAGAACTGCATGGTTTACAGCTTTCATTTCAGACTTAGTGACTTCTACTTGGGGCATGAGTCCTCCCCTAGTTATCTTTTCATATGTTTGCGACATTCCCAAAAAACAATGGAAACAGCTACACAACTGTTTTAAGTTAGCAAGTATCTCTCAACATGTGGTTTCCTGATTTCCCCTCAGCTCTGGCAAGGGGCTGGCCTGCTGACGTATGCTATGGGTGGCTCTAGTACCTTTTTAGGTAAAGTTCATAGAGTCATTAACTATAGGAGACTGCTTTGTTACCTAGGGATGCCATTTGAAAATGCCATAGACTGGGTGATTCAAACAAAGAAATTTATTTCCTCACAGGTCTAGAAGTACAGCATCAGAATGTCAGCATGGTTGGGTAATGGTGAAGGTTCCCTTCCTGGCTTATAGATGGGTACTTTCTTACTATGTCTCCATTTGGTGAAGGGGGGGGCAGAAACTCTCCTGTGTTTCATCATGAGAGGGTACTAAAGTCAACTTGAGGGCCCCACCCTCATGACCTCATCTAACCTGAATTACCTTCCACAGGCTTCATTTCTAAATAATGTCACATTGTGGGATAGGGCTTCAAGATATGATAAATTGGGGGGGTACATAAACATTTAGTCCATAACAGAGGCACAGATGAGAGGTCCAATAATAATAACTAAAATTAATTTTTTTTTTGTATGCATTAACCACCCACTGGATAGAACAGAAAGTAAGCAGGCTGCTCTGGCTAGGTCTCTCAATGTGCTCTTCCTTGAGTTGATCCTCACAAGGTCTGTCCCAGTCTGGATTAAGCTTTGGGTGTTCAAGAGCTTGATTTTATCATTTACCTCAGAGAGTAGTCAGGCAATAGGATGCTGATCTAACACGAAGAAGCTCACAGACCCTGCTTTGGAAACCAGATGCAAATGTGTTTCAGGTTACTCTCAATGAATGTACTGGTTCTGTTTAAAGATAGAAAAATTTCTAAGAATCTAATCCCCAGAGAGGTTCAATAGCAAATGTCAGAAAGCATAAGAAACCTTCAAAAAACTTTTAGACTGATTGAAATTATCCAGTTGAGAAACAGAAGGACAATAATAGAGAAAAAAGAAAAGCTCCTTGGAGACATACGGGATGCCAAGCATACCAATATATGCATAATGGGAATCTTAGGAGGAGAGAAAGGAAGCTTATATACTGTGAGTGGGACTGCAAATTAGTACAACCCTATGGAAAAGAGTATAGATATTTCTCAAAGAACTAAAAGTAAACCTACCATTCAATCCAGCAATCCCATTACTGGTTATCTATCCAAAAGAAAAGAAGTCATCTTATCAAAGAGACACCTGCACATGAATGTTTAGTGCAGCACAATTCACAGACGCAAAGATGTGGATTCAACCCAAGTACCCATAAATTCATGAGCAGATTAACAAAATGTGGTATACGTATACCATTGAGTGCTATTCAGCCATACAAATGGATGAATTCATGCCTCTTGCAGCAATTTGGAAGGAATTGGAGACCATTATCCTAAGTAAAGTATCATATCTTAAGAATGGAAAAATGAACACTAAATATATTCTTTAATAAACTGGAACTAACTGATGTGCACACAAGTTTACAGGGGAAATAAAAGTACTAGAAATCAAGAAGGCAGAAGAGGGAAGGGAGGAGAGGAAAAAAATCACCTAATGGGGACAATGAACACCACTCTGGTGAGGGCACATTAATAGCCTTGACTCAAGCCACATAAAAAAAAATTTGTATCTATTTAATATTTTGAAATTAAAATAATTTGAAGAAACAATAGACCAATGTCCCAAAATATGATAAAAGACATGAATCTACACCTGTGAGAAGCTGAACCAAGTCCAGGAGGGATAAACTCAAAGAGATCTATATTTATACATAGTATAACAAACTATTGAAAGCAAAAGACAGAATTTTGAAAGCAACCAGAGAGAAAACTGATCACATAAAATATCAGAAAGGTAGCTGAGGGGGGATAAAGTTGTGTTTGAAAACGGATACAAAAATATAGTTAGAAGGAATGAGATCTACTGCTCAGTAGCATAATAGGACAATTAAAGTTAACAATAATCTATTGTCTCCCATTCTGAGGGCTGTCTGCCCACTTTACTTACTGTGTTTTTGGCTGTGCAGAAGCTTTTTAATTTGATGAGATCCCAGTAGTGTATTTAACCCAATTTTAACCCAAGAATACGGGGAAAGGAGAAAGGGAGGGGAGGGGAGGGGAGGGGGGGGATGGGTGGAGGGAGAGCGACTGGTGGGATCATGTCTATGGTTTATCTTATGGGGGTACATACGAGTCTTTCTAAATGTAGAATATAACTGTCTTAACACAATAACTAAGAAAATGACATGAAGGCAATGTTAACCAGATAGATGAAAGTATTTCAAACTGTATATAGAAACAACACACTGTACCGCATGATAGTATTAATGTACACAGCTATGATTTAATAAAAACTAAAAAAAAACAATAATCTATTGTATATTTTAAAATAACCAGAAGAGTGGATTTGGAATGTTCCCAACATAAAGGTAAATGTCCGAGGTGATCATTATACACTGCATGCTTGTATCAAAACATCACTCGTATACCACAAATATATACTACTATAATGTATCCACAAAAATTAGAAATTAAGAAAATGATTAACTGATTTCTCACCAGAAGCCATAAAGGCCAAAGGCCACAGCATAATATATTCAAAGTACTGAAAGAAAAAATAACTCTGTCAACCAAGAATTTTATATGAGGAAAAATTATCTTTCAACAAGAAAAGAGAGGGTGGTGCCTGTGGGTCAAAGGAGTAGGGTACCGGCCCCATATGCTGGAGGAGGTGGGTTCAAACCCAGCCCCGGCCAAAAACTGCAAAAAAAAAAAAAAAAGAGAGAGAGAGATAGAGAGAGAAAAGATATTCCCACATTTTAAAAGAAGCTGAGAAAATTCATTACTAGCATACTTTCCCTACAAAGAAATACTAAAGGAGTTCCTTCAGGCTGAAAAGAAAGACACTAGACAGTAACTTAAGACCATATGAAGGAATAAATAGCTCATAATGATAGGTGCATAGGTAAATACAAAGATAGTACCAATATTTTTTAACAAATCTTTAATTTCTTTTATAAAATTAAAAATACAGTAGCACAAATAATAACAATAAATTCATTTCAATGGGTACACAATAAAAAGATGTAACTTGTGATATATTCATAGCAGCATAATGGAAGGGGGAGAATGGAAGGGCAGAGGAATAAAATTTATATATATTCCTAAAATTAACTTGGTATCAGTCTGAAATAGATTGTTATAAGTATTAATAATTCCTAGATCAACCACTAAGAAAATAACTCAGAAATATAGATCAAGAGAAACTACAGGCTCGGCGCCTGTGGCTCAATCGGCTAAGGCGCCAGCCATGTACACCTAAGGTGGCGGGTTCGAATCTCCAGCCCGGGCCCACCAAAAAAACAATAATGGCTGCAACCAAAAAATGGCCGGGCGTTGTGGCAGGCGCCTGTGGTCCCAGCTACTTGGGAGGAGACTCGCTTGAGCCCAGGATTTGGAGGTTGCTATGAGCTGTGATGCCATGGCATTCTACCTAGGGGGATAGCTTGAGGCTCCGTCTCAAAAAAAAAAAAAAAAAGAGAGAAACTGCAAAGGAATTTAAATCATAGATAAGGACTTACCTATACTGGAGGAATGAGGAGCAAAGAATACACATAAGACAAATGGAGAACGAATAGGAAAATATCAGACATAAGTTAATCTTAACAATTATATTAATGCAAATGAATTAAAAATTCTAGTTGAAAGGGAAACAGAAGGAAAGAAGTCATGAAGAGTGGAAATAAATGAAATATAGAAAAGTGACAGATAAAATCACCGAAGCCAAAAGTTGGTTCTCAGAGAAAAAGCAACAAAATTGGCAAAGTGTTGGCTCGAATGATCAAGGAAGAAAAGAGAAGATTCAAATTACTAAAATGAAAGAGGAGATATTGAGTTGACCTTGGAGAAATAAAATTATAAGGAAACATTATAACAATTTTATATGAAAAAAACTAGATTACTTATATGAAATAAGAAAATTCCTAGAAGTATAAAATTATCAAAACTGAATTGAAAGAAAGAAAATCTGAATAGACCTAAAACAAGTATAGGGTTGAGTTAGTAATTAAAAAAAATAGTACCAGATAGCTTCCCTGGCAAATTCTAACAAAATTTCAAACAATAATTCACATCAATTCTTCATAAACTGCTCCAAAAATATTCCCTAAACTATTCTCTCAGGCCAGAATTACCCTGATACCAAAAGCACAAAAAGAAACAAAGAAAAAGAAAACTATAGACCAGGACTTTAAAACTTCTATATCTCTTGGGGCTATAGAGGTTTTAAATCCTCAGTAGAATACAAGTAAACTGAATCCAGAAGCAGATAGAAAGTATTATACAGTTATGACCTGGGATTTGTCCCAGGAATGCATGATCAGTTCAACATAAAAAAAATCATGTTTAATACACAGAGTAACTACAGCAAATAGTAATCTATCATATATTTCAAAATAGCTAGTAGAAAAGTTTCAATGTTCTCAGCATAATGAAAAGATAAATGTTTGAAGTGATAAAAATAGAAACTACTCTAATTTGATTATGCAATATAAGAATGTACGAAAATATCACATGCACCCTCAAGATATGTACATTATGTACCAATAAAAAATTAAAGATTTAAAATAAAATTCGTTTTGATATTTTGTTCATTAAGAAAAAGCCTATGAAAATCAAAGTAATCTAACAAGCAATAGGATAAAGGGAAAATGCACATGATGATCTCAATATGCACAGCAAAAGCACTAGACCAAATCTAAGATCCTTTCAGGTTAAAAACACGTAACAGCAGGGGGAGGCCAAGGCAGGTGGATTGCTTAAGCTCACAGGTTTGAGACCAGCCTGAGCAAGTGCAAGACCCTGTGTCTAAAAAACAGCCGGGCATTGTGGCGGGTGCCTATAGTCCCAGCTACTCAGGAGGCTGACACAGGAGGATGACTTGAGCCCAAGAGTTTGAGGTTGCTGTGAGCTGTGACACCACGGCTCTCTAGTGAGGGCGACAAAATAAGACTGTCTCAAAAAAAAAAAAAACACTCAAAGTAGGAACAGAAAGGTACTTTCTCAACTTGATAAAGGGCATCAATGTAAAAACCCACAGCTAACATCTTACTTAATTGTGAAAGACTGAAAGTTTTCCCTCTAAGAAGAAAATAAAGGATAGGTAGGGAAATTAGGCAAGGAAGGAAATAGACGGCATGCAGAATGGAAAGGAAAAAGTCTATCTCTGTCTATTTACAGATGACGTAATCTTGTATGTAGAAAATCCTAAAGAATTCGCAAAAAAACTGTTAAAGGCAATAAATGAGTTCAGTATGTTTGCAGGTTATAGGATATTAAAAAAAAAAACCTGAGTAATATTTCTATACACTAACAATAAAAACCCCCAAAATGAATTGAGGAAACAATTACATTTATGATAGCATCAAAATAATAAAATCATTAGGAATAAAGGTAACCAAAGAAGACTTATACACAGAGAATGACGCGTGATGGAAAAAATTAAAGAAGACCTAAAAATACAGGAAAGGCATTCCAGGTTTGTGAACTCAAAAGACTGAATATTGTTAAGGTGGCAATCTTCTCAAACTGATCTATAGATTCAATAAAATTGACATCAAATTGTATTCAGAAAAACCATTCAAAAAACACTTGATGCGATCACTGAGGATAATATGTCTGAATTGAAGCTGAAAGTCACATTTGTAGGTCCACTCCTTCCCATCAGTCTTTTTTAAAATGCCTGTACCCTTTTTTTTTTTTTTTTGGCGATAAAAGATGGCTGTAAGTGGAAGAAAATCCTGACAATCTGATGGTAGGGAGAAAGGGACTCTGCCTTTACAAAACGCTGCCAGAGTTCCAGTATGATTTGTGCTTAAGATACCTTCAGGTCTAATCACACATACCCTGACAGTAAGCACAAAATCAACAGTTTCTAAAATTACCTCAAGCAAAACTGGTCTAGGATTTTCTCTAGGATACTCTAGGATACCAGGGAAGCCATAAGTATCAATAATGGTGGTTTGAGTAGGGGATAGATAGAGAGTAGAAGGCCAAGAAAAGGGCTTCCAGCAGTCATACCATTTACCAATCTTTAAGTTAAGGAAGAATCTGGATATGCTGAATCCAAGTTTATTGTTCTTTCCACAGGCATGCATATACCTTTCGGTAGGACTATGTCAGAGAGCAGAACATTGGTGATGGAAGGGAAGTATCCAGAAAGGATGCACACAACCTTCTAAGATCACAGGCCAGGATGGGACAGCCGGAGAAGCAGCAGTGGTCATAAGGAGGCAGAAATGGCAAGCAAGAGAGAGAAAGGTCACACTTTATATTTGTGCAATTTTGCCATTCATTTGGTTCACCATCATATACAATCTCCGCCTTCTCAGACACACCCTGCCCAATCCAGAAGCTGGGCATGACAGTATTTTGCCAGCCCTGCTTCAGGTGGTCATATCGGCCATATTTCATAGAATATGCAGAAAGGGATTTACCTGTTTTGGCAGAAGATGCATTGCGACCCTCTAGTTCAGGAGTGTGGCCAGGTCACTGAATAGATACTATATCCATAACACCAACTTACCCACCATCAATTACCATGTCAGGAAATGACCACAGAAAGTTTGACCTCAAAAGGGAATGAGAGGTCCTCTCACTGGACACAGCTATTTTCAATGCTTCCGGCAGTTCATCTAAACCACTCTCAGATTCCCTAACCCCCAGAAAGAGAAAAGAAAACTGCTATCATATCTAATTACGGCTCCGAGTGACAGCAGACAGACAAATTGAGTAGGAAAGTGTTAACATGCATGAATTTTCTACAGGAAGAGGAAAATCAATAGAGGACCCTGCTGCACATAATCCATGAGAATAAATATCTGATGAGACTGTACCAACTCTCAGCTCTCAAAGAAAGAAACAGAATTAGGCTTTGTTAGAAAGTTTGTTTTTTGAAGAGCTTTTCTGAGGATTACACAATGTCCTTTGAGGAGCTAAGCTTCTTTGATAGGCCCTTTACTAAGTAAAAAGATTCAAGTGTCCTTTCCATGGACCAAAATGAAATGAAGTGGGAAAGATAGTTCCAGATCTAGCCAACGCCCTAAACAAGAAAGAGATGTTTTGCTTCAATCTCGATTCCCTGGAAAAAAAAAGTTTAATCCACAAATGTTCACACAGAACCCACTAAATGCCAAGTACCCTTAAGAATTTGATAGGCACACAAAAGAAATATAGGTCAGGTCATTGTCTTCAGGGTCTTTACAATAGCTGTGAAAATAAAGCATTAACAGATAGTAAAAAGAATCAGGAAAGTTCTAGCAGGTTATTTATGGGTCCTTGGGCAAGTCCTTTCTGCTCTATGGGCTTCACTTTTCCCATCTGTAAGCTGAAGAAGTTGGACTAGATTCTTAAAGTCCCTTCAAACTCAGACATTTACTTAAAAGTAACAAATGAACTATAACCCAATTTTAGCCCAAGAATATGGGGAGAAGGGAGAGGGAGAGGAGGGGAGGGGAGGGGGAGACAATAGGTGTAGGGAGGGTGATTGGTGGGACCACGCCTATGGTTCATCTTACAAGGGTATATGTGAATCTCTCTAAATGTAGAATATAAATGTCTTAACACAATAGCTAAGAAAATGCCATGAAGGCTACGTTAACCAGTTGGATGAAAGTATTTCAAATTGTATACAGAAACAGTACACTGTACCCCATGATAGTATTAATGTACACTGCTATGATTTAATAAAAAAA
>CAUYQV010000485.1:0-15289 GCA_963574575.1 Galagoides demidoff
CCAGCTACTCAGAAGGCTGAGGCAAAAGGATCACTTGAGCCCAAGAGTTTGAAGTTGTGAGCTATAACGCCAAGGCACTCAACCCCCCAGGGAGACTGAGTGAGACTCTATCTCAAAAAAAAATAAAAAAATGTTTGCATGGACACTGGATTTCAAAGCCTTAGTGTAAAAAAAGGCTGTGAAATATTTCATGAATAAGTGTTACACAGCTTGTATGTTGAAATGATCATTTAGATACATCGGGTTAAATAAGATATATTATTAAAATCCGTTTTAAAACACTGCTTATGTTTTTAATGTGGCTGCTGGGGAATTTAAATTTGTGCCTCACATTATATTTCTACTGAATGGTGCTATTCTGGATTGGAGGTCGACAGACTTTTCCTGTAAAACAATGGCCAGATGGTAAGTCAATATTTGGGGTTCTGCAAGCCATTTGGTGTCTACTGCAACTACTCAATTCTGCTACACCAGTATGAAAATAGCCTTAAGGACACACAACAGAATGAGCGAGGCTGTGGCCCAATACAGCACTGTTGACAAAGACAAGGGGTTGGATGGACTGGCCCATGGGCCACAGTTTGCTAGCAACCACTGTTCTAGATTCTCAAGCTTGACGGAGTTTTGAAGAACACTAGACAGCAGAAGATGTGCTCCATGAGGAATTATCACATGGGAAAAATGGGGTGAATAACCCAGTTGGGCAGAATTCATATACGCTTGGCTGATGGGGTTTGACTCCCGATTTTCCTAAGGTTCCCTGATGGTGGCTGGGTGTTGACATCTTGCTATTGTTTCTTTTAAAAAAGGTCTGAGTAGGTGATAATGTGAAGCTAGGCTGGGCAAAGAGACAAATTACACGGGCTGAGATGGATCATTCAGGAAGAAGTCCGAGAGACAGCTTAAAGAAATGACTTTAGAGCAACTTCAGGGGTGGGGGTGGGGGTGCTGATTCTGCACCTCAGCATCAGCACAGGTGGCTCACGCACAACATGGTCTACCCGCCTCGAGAAGGCATTTTGGGGTACCCATGTGATGAAGGAAGCTAACATCTCGCGGGCTGGAGCAGACCCAGTGGGCAGCTGCCACACCATGAATTGTGGCTACCTCTGTTATGTACAAAACCAACACTGATTAGCAACACATCACACTGTAAATATTGATTAAACTGAAGCTGATTTTCTGGCGCAAGTCATGTGTGTGGTTATAAGCTGCTTCCTGCCAGGAAAATAAGGCAATTAACTTGAAGAGTTTCAGCTACCGGCACGACACGTGTCCAACCTTCATAGGTATTTTCTCATGCCAGGTTGCATTAACATGAGCTAAAAAATTTACCCGCACGTTCCTTTGTTTAGAAACTATGAGGTCGGAGTCCAGGTCACTGTTAGGTCTCTAGCTTCTAAGATAGAGCCTGGCGCACGGTAGGAATCTAGTGTTTCTTGTAGAAATAAAGTACTTGGCATGGACACCTCTGCCAGGTGCCTCAGTGGCCCTGCGGGTACCTGCAAATAAACCAAAAGACTCAATCCAAGCTGGGGACCCCATTGCCCTGTCTTTGCAATCATAAGTTCTCTCTCTTTATGTTCCTCCCCACACCTGCTACCAATGTCTCCACTTTTTCTCCAGCTTCCTTATTAACTCCTTCCAAAGAGCTCTTACATTTTGACAGCTCAGTGGGCCCCCAGGGGTCAGAGCTGCCCTGGGGTACTGTGAGGTCAGGGAAGATGGCACCTTGCCCCTCACTCATTAGGGGTGAAATCCCCCCAGCTGTTTTGTCCCTCCAGACAATTGCCCTCTATTCTATTTTATTCTATATTGTATTTCCATTATCCCACACCAAAAATACAAGTTAGATTTGTATTTAATGCCTCCAGGCCTCCACCCTCTGCTGGATTCCCATTCACCTGGCAAGTTCATCCAGGCTACTGTGACAATGAAAAAATGCAGAGGTAATGTCTTGAACCTGTGTTTCTACACCAGCTCGTGCAGATAATGTCTTAAAAACACAGCCCAAATATACTTTAACTCTAAGCAAAATATCTGGGGTATACAGAGGCATTTCTGTGCCCCTCTAATTATGCCATTTAGGCCGCCACATAGATGTTCCACCTCAAAAGCTAATAATCTGCTCTGCACACCACAGATCTGGGCTCAGTAAGAGGCCTGGGCCCTCGAATATCTGTTTATGCCAGATGTGAGTCCTAATCAAAGTCAAATTTGACAATGTCACGCACAGTCACCAAACACAGATTCCTTTGGCTTTGTGTAAGTGTGCATGTATTGTACATTTTTCAGAGAAGAAAGAAATGGGCCAGTTAATGTCTTTTCATGATAGAAGACCCAAAATAGGAGATCTAAATGCATTGAATTCAGCCTGGGAATCAAGAAGCAGATGAATTTATGTATCTTGTGGTTAGAAAAAAATAAAAAACTCTCAGTACTGCCTAAACTTCTTTTAGGATGACTGCGTTTGCTTTCTTTAAACAAAATCAATAAAAAGAAACCCTATTCAAATAACCCTCCCTTGTTCCAAAGAGTTGAGACTATTTGGCTCTGTTCTCTATATGGGCCACTCAGTATTTAAGGAAGGGACAGAGAGACTGGAAAATTTTAAATCATTCCCATCTCACTGTGGGAAGTTCATTTACATTGACACGTGCATGTGGGTAGAGCCTATATGCAAACGATCACTGGGTGTCCGTTTTTTTCTCACTCTGGACCATTGCAGCCCATTAGTTACAAGTAAACTCTGGCTAGATCTGACTTTCCCTAGGTCAAAAAAGGCAACTGTATGGCCTTCGACAGCCTATTTTTCCAATTTTTGTTGACTAGACATAAGCAAAAATTTTGTTTCTTTCTGAACAGAGTATGCAATTAAGTAAAATGGGCAGAGATCAATCTGGACTTCAAAATCCAGATATGCTGGGTGGTGCCTGTGGCTCAAAGGAGTAGGGTGCCGGCCCCATATACCAGAGGTGGTGGGTTCAAACCCAGCCCCGGCCAAAAAAAAAAAAATCAAGATGTGCCTTGGAAAATATCCCTTCCCAAACCTGAGAGCTGGTTAGAGACACCTCAACACAATAATGCTCCATATTCCTAGGTGTTAAGATCTATGAATACAATTTAATATGCTATTTCTTCCTCACTCAAACCATAGTGACAAAGGTTGATGGGGTTTTATTTCATTGAGTTTCTACTGTGTGCTGGGTACTGGGACAAGTGAGTTAAACCTTTCTTCTCACTTCTAATGCCATCCTCTCACATGGAACTTCACAGAAGGTCTCACTTCTAATTCTCACAACAGCTCTGAGCGGGGGACTGCATTCCAGCTCTACAGCTGAGGGAATGGATCAGATTCAGAGAGGGTAAGTGACCTGTTCAAGGTCAACCAGCAACTAAAAAGCAGAGCCGAAATTCAAATCCACATTGGCTGACTCCAAAGTCAGCAGCGGTGTGCTTCTTGCCTTCCAGAAACAGAAAATGATGCCCTTGACTCATCCTCTTGCCTTTACACCTGTTACCACTTTCTGGGAATCTCAAGACTTACATCATTCTCATCTTGAAAGGGAGTGTGTGCGTGTGTGTATTCGTGGGTCAAAATTCTAACATGTCAGTATGCCTTGAGCTTGAAGAGTGACGGCTTTGCTTTACCCACAAACGCATACATACTGGATTGAGACTACTCCCAGCCTAGTTGAGCCCTTCCTCTGGGAAAGAGGGACTCAGAGCTGCCAGTGCTGACTCTCCCCAGCAATTCCTCACCTGCCGCCCAGGCCTCCTGCCCTCAGATACTTTCTCAGGGGACTGTGATGAGCCAATAAACAGGGTAACTGAATTCACTTTAGGCTATTTATGGGCTCCTTGGGTCTATCCATCTTCTCAGCAAATTGCCTGGGTTCTTTATTTCTTCTCTTGTACCTTTCTTCTGCTCCTGTGCTTCTGCCAACAGGCTGCCAGAAGAAACAGAAACGTAGCTTGGGAGACTTTAGCTCTGGTCAGGAGGACTATGGAGGCTACCAGCCAATGTGAAATTTGGATATTCTCTCTCCATTTCAAATAGTCATAATCACTCTTTCTCGAGCGGGATAACTGTGGGTCTCTGTGCCTGGTTTGGACCTCCCCGTATCCGGCATTATGCACAAGTGGGGGTTAATGAATATGCCTAGATGATAACTGATGAAGTGTGGCCACCATAGGAGAATCCCTGACAGCTCTATCACAGCCACCATCTGCTAACTCCCCCCACACCTAGCTGTGCTGTTAGTGTCCCCTGATTTCTTTGTCCTTCAGTTGTCTAATAAGTGCAAATGTCTACTGAACATTTCAACTGTAGAGCTGACATTGATATTGGTCATCCTGAGACTTATTTTTCATTTAAGAAAAATGACACATTCCAGGCCAAAGTTGGAGATGGACAGAATCAGCTCCTAGAAGAGTCATTGCCACAGGTGGAGCTGGGGCAGCCTGGGGCTGGTTCTACCCAAACTGGAAGGAAGGTAAGCCTTAGTGGCAGGAGACAGTGGCCAGGCATCTGCATGGACGGTAAGTCTCCCTGTATTGGGCACACTGCTCAGCCCCAGTGACCTCCAAGGAGGCAATTTCCTTACACTTTGCTTTCGAGGCCCTCATCCTGTTTGAGGAGGTTCTCTGTATCTTGACCTTTGGTGACCTCAGAATTTTCTGGCAGCCACTGGAACCAGGGATCATCTTTTCAGAAATCTGTTTGGCATCATTCCGTGACTTATCTTTCAGGCCTCATCACAATTATTCATGCTTTGGCAGTATCCTAGCTACAGTCACAGCTCTCTTCCGGGCTGCCACTGAAGGTTACTCCATCCCAGATGATGGAAGAGGAAGGCACTCACGTCCCCAGGACCCTGACTCCACATTCCGCACAGGGGGCAGAGGTTTAAAGGTGTCTGCTTGGAAGCCACTCTCTACCTCCAGCCCTCGTGAACAGGCAAGCAGGTGAAGATAACACAAAACAGGAATTGGTCCCCAAATCATGGACAACTTGGCTTTGGAATGCATTCCAAAGCACACTCACCACCCAGATACACATTCACACAAACTCAAATGCTGCTTAAACCCCATCAGCGGCCTCTGGACTATAAAAAAAGACCCAATCCTTTACTTTCCATTACAAATGGCAAACAGTTTCAGGGCTTTACTCTTTTTTTTTTTTTTAATTCTCTTTAACATCCTGCTTCTATTCTGTGGCCTGCACTTCCTCCTTGGTATATTTTAGATTACTTTAGACATGACCTCACATCCTGGCCAATTGCACAGTAGCTGCTAATTGCCAGAGCTTTGCTAATGGCCGGTATCTATACTCATGATAAGAGTAGGTTATAAGCAACAAAATGCAGAAGGCAATAAGCTAGCATAGGTTACAGTTGGGGCTCTGGGGGTGGGCAGACTTAGGTTTCAATCTCAGACTACCTGTGTGTCCTGGGCTAATGAACTTAACATCTCTGAGCTTCTGTTACCACATCTGAATAGAGATCATAATAGCACCTCTCTCATAGGACTGTTGCCAAGATTAATCTTGGATAATGCCTATGAATGACTTAGCACAATGCAAGCTATTCTCATTAACCATTTAGGCTTCCAAGTTAGGAAATAGATTTCTGCTTCTGGGGTCTATCTAGTCCTAAGATCCTGCCCAGCTATTCTGTTCCACTTCTAGCTGCCACCTGCACACCTCATCTCCCAACCAGTCCCTTCCTCCAGGAAGCATTCCTTGATTGAACAGAAGGCACACCACCGTGAGTCTGTATTTTTCTGTTTTGTCGTGTGTTCATACAGATGATTCCATTTCCCCCAATTCACACACCAAGCTTCTCCAAGATCAAGATGTCTTACCTTTCTGTAATATCTCGGGCAGCCCACACCTAGAGAACAGAATCCCTAGCAGGTGGCTAAACCTTCAAAACAAACTATGTAAGACCTTTTTGCTTTTGGTCCTTGGATTTACCAAGCCTTTTCACACAGTTGCAAAATGGCTCTCTTGTTTATCAAAGTCTTTCTTGTACAGTGAAATCTCAGGAGCTCGTGTGAAGGAAGCACACGAGAGGCAGGAAGCTCTGACATTTCCCACTCCACAAGGCTCCCAAATCCATTCCTTCCCTGTCTGCCAAGACATTCATCCATGCTCTAGTTATTTTCCACATTACAGTATGTTCTATAATCTCTCTTTCCAGAGCCCTACCTTACCACTTCACTTCAACACTATCCATGGCATCATTTCCCCCTGTGACGTCGTCTCTTCAATCCCCCTCTGGTTCCTACAGAACTTTTGGGCTTTCCCCATCATCTGTCTCTGTTCATGCATCCCACTTAGGCCCTTAGGCTTTGCTCTTGTTACTCTGATTTCTTGAACTGTCAAGACGCAGTCAACCCTTGGCAGGTCTGGAGATTTCCATGTGGAACTTTCCAGACCACCTGCACATTCATGTTTCATGTCTACCATTTCTGCTTTTGTGGGTAGCCGGCAGCGCCTTGAGTACGGGGATCATCTGTTTTAACTGAAATCCTGTCATTTGTTATGGCAGTTTTATTTATAAGCCTCTGTGCTGTAACCTTGTGGCATAAACCTTAAATAATAATATCTCTTGGGCCAAAAAAAAAAATCATTCATGTGAACTGACAACTTCGTATGAAAATATGAAGTCAGTGCAACCACTAAATTTGGTTTTGGCTAATTTTGAAATATGAGTAAAAGCTTCAATTGCTCAACAGGTAGCTGCAAAGACAGAATCACAATTTGCATTTTACACTCTCTTGCTTCAAGAAATGAAACATTCAAAAAGTAAAAAAAAGCGTTAAAAGAAACTTGGGCTGGGTAGCAAATTTCTTCAGAATCAAATTCTAATGCCTGCCAGTACCACCCAAGCAGACTTTAGCTTCTAAGAGGAAAGACTCCCGATTATGACAATGCCATATAAATGAAAAGTATTTTGGACAATGACACGGCTCAACTTTTTTTCTTTTTAGCATTCTGTGAATTTCCTATTACATCAGTTTCATGATTCAGCATTTTCCATTTATTTACAGTAATATATGGCGACATAACCCAAGGTTTCTGCAGGATCCTGGAACTTAGGTTAGGCTGGGCAGGAAGGGTGTCGCCTTCTGTAAATTTGCTATTGTTTAGGAGAATTCAAAACAAGAAAGCAAGCCAACAAAGGAATTGAGAAATATTTCCCCACCTTGTTCTGAGGGTCTCGGTTATTCCGGTATTTAAAATGAATTGGTTTTGAAAAATAGGTTACTGCTATTTAGTGGATGACAGAAAGAGGAGCCGAGTAGCGTGCGAATTGCAAAGTGACATGCATGAGCCAAACATAGTCTCTGAAATGACAATGTTCAAGACGCAGCTAAAGTCACCACGCTGGCGGTAAGCTTGTTACAGAAAACCAGATTTCTTTCTGGCACCTGCAACTTGGCTGGAGTGACCAAGGAGGAGTTGAAGAGCGCTAAGATGCGAGGAGCGTTGGCAGAAAACCGGCTGCGCCGCCAGGACCCGCTGGAAACTGACAGGAGGGTCGAGGCAGGTGGCGGGCGCGGAGAGAGAGAGAGACGAAGTTGGGCACGGGAAGGAAAGGAGCGGCGAGAAGGCGGAGAGGGAACCCCAGGAAGGTGGGGAGGAGGCTGGAGAGCGGCGCGCAGTGGGGCGGGGAGCGAAGGCACGGTGGCGAGGCTCCCAGGTGGAGTGGGGGACAAAAGGGGGTCTCCAGGGGAACCTGACCCGGGTCTAGAGCGAGTCTGGGAACGAGAAGAATGGACAGGAGCAAGAGAGCAGCGCGGCAAGTCCGGTCCACGAGCCCCTCTCCACGCCCCGGGTACCCATCCCAGGTGCCAGAGTGCCCGGGGCGCAGCGGCCGGGAAGAGAGAAAACTAGCAGCGGCGTCCCCGCCCCGCGTGGTGAGGGTCCCCAGCCTCCCCTACCCGCGTCCCCGGGGCCCCGCGCGGAGGGGAAGACCCGAGCAGGGTCCAACGCTCACCAGGTAGCAGAGCAGGAGCAGCGCGCAGGCAGGGCGGCCGCCGAGGCCCGGGGGGACGCCGCCGCTCGGGGGGACCATCGCTGCGGCCCGGGGGCCGACAGCGGGCGGCGGGGGTTGCTGCTGCTGCTGCCGCGGCCACCGGAGCCCCGCACCGCGCCTCTGCATGGCGAGGCCGCCCGGATCCGGGCCGAAACAGGTCACCTGGTGCAGAGACCGGCCCCCGCCCGAGGCGCCACCTTCCCGCCCGCCCCCGGCCGGGCCGGCCGCCGCGCGCTGGGCCACCTGCCGCCACCGCGGGACCCGCCGCCGCCGCCGCCACTGCCGCTCCCGCCGTCGCCGCCCCCGCAGCCCCAGCCGAGCGCCGGCTCCTCCCCGCCTCCTGGTCCCCGTCCCCTCCCTCCCCTCTGCCTCCCTGCCCAGCCTGCCTCCCGGCCGCTCCCTCTGGGCCCCGGGCTCCCACCCCTCGGGGCAGCGGGCGCCCACGCAGGTGGGAAGCGACCGGGTCCCGCCCCCTGGGCGCCGCCGCCCCCCGCCCGGCCCGCCCCCCTTTCCCTTTCTTTCCGCGGCTCCCCCGCCTCCTTCCGCGCTCTGGCTCTCGGCGACCCCCTCCTCTTTCCCCGTTTCCCTTCTTCCCTCTCCGCCCTCTCTTCCTAACCTCCTCTTTTTTATTTTCACTTTCTCCCCTCTCTCCCTTTCTTCCTTCTCCTTCTCTTCTTCCCTCTTTTCTGCTCTCCCACCCACCCCAGTGTGAGTCGCACAGCCCAGTTCCCGCCCGTGCAATGGGTTTTTGTCTGGTTGCTGGTTTGGCTGGGGCGCCATTCTCGCAGGGCGCGGGGCGAGTGTGCCCCCTGGAGTTGTGCCACGCGGCGGCCCAGCTTCCCGTCCTCACGGATGGATTTTGACCCCTGCCAACCTCCACCTGTCCACCTGCTGGGCTGGGACCGCCTGTCTGCTGGCACGTTTTTAGTTTGGGCTGCGCCCCACCCTGCCTGCTGGTTCGCGGCACGTTCTGGATGTTTCCCGAGGGTTTTGTGCGGTGCCGGCGCCACCGCCGCCGCGCTCTTTGTTTTAATTGTCCAGAGTATTGGCACCCAGACCGGGCTTGGATTTCATTTGCATCCCTGTGCTCCGGCTTCCACTTTGGACCGAAAAGAAAATGAATTAATTAGGCCAATACAATTGCACTCAAGCCCCACATAAAAGGGGTGAGGCCCTTGAAGTGCGCAAACAGCTTTTTTAAAAATCAGGACACATCCTCGGCCTTGGGGACGCAGGTTGACTGGCTGCTCTCCTACCCGTGTTCTGCGGCCGGCCGGGAGAGAGAGGGGCGGGCAGCGGACCACCAGCTGCCCGCTCGCCCTGGCGCTCGGGGAAGCGCGGGGCTGTGTCTCACGACTCAGACAACTGGGGCCCGCGATTGCTGCTCTTAAACAGTTAACCCACCTTCGAAAGTTCGCAAACGCTTCCCTTTGGCACTGGTGGATTGGAGCTAATAATAGACCCCGGAGTCTGGGAGGACATAGCCCTTTCTCTATGCTTACCACCGTAGGTCAGGTCACAACCGGCATCAGGCAGAGGCTGATAGCGACCATGGGATGCCTAGGGTTGGTGAGCCCAGCGGTGTGGGAGTCCCCCGAGATGGACATCCCTCCACTACTTCGATACAGGCCCGGCCACACTGGAGATGGCTGGTGTCTCCTCAGCTCCCATCTCTTACTTTTTTTAGGTCACCTTAGAGTCGTGCGGGTGTGAGGCCCAGCGCCCCACGTCCCCCCATCCCAGTGACACCGCAAGGGAAATGTCTTATTCCACTGGTTCTCAAACTTCGGTGCATGGGAGTCACCTGAACAGTTTGTCAAAACACAGATTGCTGGACTCTATCCTGAAATTTCTGACTCGGTTGGTCCTGGGTGGCCCTTGAGAATTTGCCTTTCTAACAAGCTCCCAGCAGCAGCAGCGGCTGCTCCAGAGACCCCCCCTCCTCCCCCAAACCGCTGGTTTACAGGAAACAAGCTCCTGCCCCTGCTTCTCTCCCAGCCAGCTGCCAGCACATTAAAGTATTTTGGGGGTTTTGACAGATGCTCCCGATGTCCCTGTCCCACTTCTACAGAAACAAAGCACCTAAAATTCTCCTGTGTGGTGGGGAAAATCATTTACTCTATCGAGTGTCCAAGGGAACAAAAGATTTGGCGTCTTTGTCCCAGATCCTGTCTATATTTTTCCCGCCACGTCAAAATACAGACTATGCTTTTAATGAAAATTGTTGGCTGGGTCAGGAGAATGAGGTTTCAGTAGGCGTCCCTGTATTTCTAGGCCTGTCTTCTTGGGCCTTTCTCTGAAGTTTCCTTCTTCATCGCACAGAGACACTGTTGGTCTTCAGGGAACCAGATGGTTCCCTCAAGTTGTTTGTAATCAGGCTTCATGGAGTCTAGTTCTCAGGGCCTGTGAATTTAAGGGTTTGGATTTACCCAGGTAACAGGTAAGCAGGACCATCCACTCTGCAAGGAAGAACAGGCAGGCAAAACACAGGCCAAAATACAGTTTGGTCCTCTGTAAGGGACATTTGAGTTTCTCTGAGACCCAGGGCAGGGGGTGGTGGGATTGACTGATCCATCCTGCATTGGAGAGGGGCAGGGAGTAGGTCAGCATTTCTTTTCATAGGGGAGTGTGACATTTTGATCCAGAAGACAGAATCAAATATTACCCTTGCCTCCTCTCTAGAAGTTCACGCCAGCTATTTATTTGAAGGGTGTAGTCTGATTTCAGAAGAAGGCCTTTTATTTAAAAATAAATATATTTTTCCTATTGTCCTGGGAAAGGGCTTGAAATTCCACCATCACAATTCTTGGGTCTGAATTAAGTTTTAATTGTCCACTAAAAGTTGAAGGACCCCTGGAGAGATTGTGTTACTCCAGCCTCCCTCCTTACTGGATCCTCGTGAATCAGTATATCATACAGTGAGAGGGGAACAATTCCACATCTCAACACAGGCAACCAAGTCCTGGTGTGGACAGAGCTTATCACAGTCGGGGCAGAGGAGCCTGCACAGGCCTGGTGGGGAAGGGGCTGGAGAAAGGAGGCAGCACCCCCTTCATAAACTTGCCTCTGCATCCCAGACGGTTGTTCTACTCTTGACATGACTTATGATCAATCAGATCTTAAGGACCAATGCAGTTGGCCAACTATTAACTTGCCAAATATTTAAAAGGAAAAAAAATGTAATGCACTGTCTTCTATCAACATCATTTTATTAAAAAGGCAAGGCATTTTTATTATCAAAAAAAATTAAGAAGGACCTAACATCATCCCAAAAGATAGTCCTTTAAACAGAATGGAATTTGCTTGTGAAAAACTTCCAACTTGGCTGGACACAGTGGCTCACGCCTGTAATCTCAGCACTCTGGGAGGCTGAGGCAGGTGGATTGCCTTAACTCAAGTACAAGACCAGCCTGAGCAAGATCGAGACTCCATCTCTAAAAACAGCTGGGCGTTGTGACCTCTATTCCCAGCTACTCGGGAGGCTGAGGCAAGAGAATCACTTGAGTCCAAGAGTTTGAGGTTGCTGTGAGCTCTGACACCATAGCACTCTACCAAGGACCACAAAGTGAGACTTGCTCTCAAAAAATAAAAAAATAAAGAAAACTTCCAGCTTGTCGCTATGTGTCTCATTTTGCAGTAGATCCATAGAAACTTACCTTTGGACTGGCACTGTCTATGTAGGCACTTGGAAACCACATTTTCTGTGTACTAAGGAGGTCTGGGGGTAAGGAGATCTTCCCCTTCTGAGACAAATGACCTCTGGGTTACAAGAGGTGAGGAGAAAGGCACTCTATAAGATTGAATACTGTTTCTCCCACCCACTTTCCTCCTACCTAAATTGCTGGGGTTGGGCTAAATCACCAGCTCTCTGGAGCCTTCCTGCATGACAGGAGTTCAAAACGTTATTTCTCTCTGGCCACTGTGAGCATTGCTTGTAACCGTAAATGGTCATTGGCTTAGTCTGCCTTGTACTGTGGTTGGTTGTGTGGCCTACTGGCCTCAAATCGACTGTACACTCATTGAAAGCAAAGTTGCTTCTTCACCATCTCTGTGTGTTGACCCTAAGCTCGATACACAGAAAGTTCTTAGACATAGTCACTGGGGGAAAAAAATGAATCCAATTATCTTGTTTTCTTCCTCCTTTCCTCTCTGCCTTTTCTTCTTTTGTTATTCATTCTTCTCTCCCCAATCTCTCCCTCCTGGAACATAGATAGCTATCTCCACACTCTGGGTTCTGGAATCCTGTAGTAGCCTCCCCTCTATCCTTTCTGCAATTTCAGCTCCTGCCAGTGATGATGAATGAACCGTGTCATTTGTGTTTCACGTCAAAATAGAAAAGATGAAAACGAAAATAGAAGAGAAGAGAGCGAAAAGAGGAGATTGCTATCCGGCAACGCCATCCCCACACTGCCAGGAAAACCAAGGCTTTTCCCTCTGCCAAAGATGACCTCGGGGATCAACGCACGCCATTGTTTTTGGTGCCGTTTTCCATTTTTTTCTGGTGATCCCGTATTTTGCTTTCCCTAAATCTATTTCCTAATTCGGTTCTTCCTTGTCTCATAGCCTCCGTATTTCCCACTGCCACTTCCTTAGATCATCTCCCCAGATGCCAGCCTCACCTCCCCGTCCTCAACCCTATCTTTTGACCCTCAAATCTCTGACTCCGCAGACTCCCTTCCTGCTGCCCACAGAGCCCTCACATTGAGAAGTTGTGGTACAGGAGGAGGAAGTGCTGGTATGAACTGAAAGCTTTTCCGTGTATTTTTATGGGAATGCTGAAGGTCTCGGAATCACTCGGTCTATAGCCCTGGCAGGCTCTGAAACGAGCTCTATTTCTGGGGCTGTCAGATGAAATGTTGTTGCTCCCTAGTTATTTTTGGCTCTTTGCCCTTCTGAATAGGTGCATATTCAGCTCAATTCTTCCCCCCCCACCCTGAGCTGAGGAAAGCAGGCAGGTTTTCTAAGCCAAGCCTTCCCCTGTGTCAGGAGCATTTGCCCCGTTAAGCAGCAGTTCACGACATCAGCTCTCTGGACGGCTCATGGGTTGTCTGTTCAGCGTCCAGGCTGGAAGCAAGAAAAGCCATTCTCTGGCCCTCTTGGTCCATTAAGTAGAGCTTCGTGGGCTGAATATCCTTGGGCAGGTGCAGGCAGGTGTCCAGGCCCTCCTCGCTGATTCACAGGTCTGTGTCCTGCCCTGCCAGGCGTGGTAACAAAAACTTCTGCCATCCTTAGGGGGAACTGGGGTGGAAGGAGTGGAATTTCAATCTCAGATGGACGGAAATATCTGTATACTGAGGGTTCCAGGAAGGAAGGCGTACGTGTGCACAAGGTCAAGGTCATGTGTCCGTAAACCTAAGGTTATCTTTGAGTGAGTGTGTTGAGAACAACATGTGTTTGGAAAAAGAGCAAAGTGCAGAGAAGTCAGAGTGTGCATATGCACTTGGGACGGTGAGTGGGAGGAGAGAGTGGCTGGGCACCGAGGGAAAGAATATCAGCGTAAATAATTGAAAAGAGAGTGAGCGCACAGGAGAGCTGGCGGAAAGGCAGATTGTGGCTACCAGTCACGGCAGTATTTTATACCTGCGTCCTGCAGCTGAAATTGCAATACTTAGGCGGGCATTAACATCGACTTAGGGCTTTTAGTCTACTCGGTAATATGTACTATCAAGCAAAATGAAACCTTGTGGTCAGCTGGGATGTAAGTAATGTCCTTATAAAATCAAGACACACGCAGAGAAGGGGCAGCGAGACCAGATTCTCTTGATAGCTGCTTATCTCTACAGCTTTTCACTGAGAGGTTTTTTTTTTATGGTTCTTATCAACTATTACTTTGAGGCATTAATTCACTTAATCCTCATGACAACCCTGAGAGGTCGACACCACCACTATCAATCGACCTCATTTTACAGACAAAGAAACTAAGTAGAATGAAAGATTGCAGGCCCGTGGCCAGGAGGTGGCAGAGGCAGTTTGGATTCCGGCAGTTTTGCTCAGACTGGTGCACCTACCACTGCACCCAATTCCTGCTGAGAAGGGGCCATGGAGAGGCAGCCAAGCGTGGCACAGCATGTGGGGTGGAGGGTGGCCACACCTGAGTTTCAGGCTTAGGTCTCTGCAGTGCCCAGTGCTTGCAAACATAGGTTGCTGTGTCAGATACATCTTTCCAAGGTCTAAACCACCACCTCTTCGCTGGGTTAGCTTGGGAAGATCACAAATCTTTTTTGAACCTGTGTCTGTAAAAATGGAGATAAGGTTTCTGGTATACTTATTTACAGTGCTGTGAAGCCCGGGTGAGGCAGCAAAGTGAGGGTGCATGGTAAATGGTCTCACCCTAGATAAGAGAAAAGCATCATTTGTGTGTTGTTCATGTTTGCCAACTCCCAACAAAGGCTCGTAAAGAAAGATACAACTGGGGAGGGAGGTTCCGTGGGTGCCCACCCATCGGGTACAATGTAGGGCACATCTCCTAGGCGAAGGACTCCACTACAACTGGTACTATACCTTACAAACACAGATAATGTAGCCTGATCATATGTACTTTTATGTTAGTCCAAAATAAATTTCAGAAAGAAGAAAAAAAGAAAGATACAACTTTAATAAGACTATGAAAAATAGAAAAGGATTTATAAATACCTGTGGTAGCATGTCTCCAAAGATGACCCCATCTGTGAGCCACATCTCCCGTTATAACTCTGAGAGAAGTATTCCCCCAGTACTTTCCCTAAGGGAAGCCAATCCCCCCAGTATTTTCCCTAAGGGAAGCCAACCCCCACAGTGAACTACCCCTCCCAGCATACTGTAACAGAGCTTGAGCTGGCAGGCTCAAGTAATCTCCAGCCAGCCAGGCCAGCCCAGCCCAGGGGCCGGGCATGTGGGTCAGCAGACCATCTTGCACATCCATCCCAGTTGGGTCTTCAGATAAGTCCAATCCCAGCCACCATCCCACTGAAACTGAGAGTTTCCAAGTAGGAACTGCCCAGCTAAGTTCTATCTACTCCCTGAACTGTGAAAAATAAAAATAAACAGTTGTTTTGAGCCACTAAGTTTGGGGGGGAGGGTAGTTTGTTCATAGCAATAGATAATTGAAACAGTGCCCTGAGCTAATAGATATATCTTAATATTTTAACTAAACAGTATAGTTAGCTCCGAGCTTCCTACCATTCAAAGTGAGAAGGGGAGCAGAATGGACTCTATGCAGTTATTACCGTGTCTCCCTGAAAATAAGACCTACCCCCAAAATAAGC
>CAUYQV010000487.1:0-10767 GCA_963574575.1 Galagoides demidoff
ACTGTGAAACCAAGTGGTTATAATTTAGATAACTTTAAGAGACATGGAGATTATACATAGTTCTTTTTTTTTTTTTGAGATGGAGCCTCAAGCTATCCCCCTGCGTAGAGTGCCATGGCATCACAGCTCATAGCAACCTCCAACTCCTGGGCTCAAGCGAGTCTTCTGCCTCCACCTCACAAGTAGCTGGGACCACAGGCGCCCGCCACAACGCCTGGCCATTTTTTTTTTTTTTTGGTTGCAGCCATCATTGTTGTTTGGCGGGCCCGGGCTGGGGATTCGAACCCGCCACCTTAGGTGTATGTGGCTGGTGCCTTAGCCGATTGAGCCACAGGCGCCGAGCCTATACATAGTTCTTAAAAGAATACTATGACTTTGAGAGGCCAGGAGTTCAAGATCAACCTGGACAACAGTGAGACCTCATCTCTTTAAAAAAAAAAAAAGAGAGAGAGAGAGAGAAAAAAGAACAAGAATAAAGAATACTGTGAAGTCCTTCTTCTTTTATATAGATAATCTACATAATAATTTGCTTTTTCATAAATTTGCTTCTTTACACAATTTAGTTCATTAAAGTAGAATCCTTATGATCTTAATTCGTGTTTCATCATCATGAACCAAAGCATCTCATCGTGGTAGCAACTCCCTCATGATGCCATTTTGTGATGGGATCAGATGGATTACAGCCTTGTAATACCTCCCAGTTTGGGGAGCCATTGGATCATGCTGCGTTCTCCCTCCTCACTCCGATATTGGGAGACTATGCCTTTGCACAGGAATATCAATTCCTAGAGCTCATTTGTCTATCCTAAGCCAGGGTTCTTCTTGAATTTTCTGTAAAAGTATATTTGAGTGATGTGTCAGGTTCCTGCAGTTTGGGATCTTTATTTCTTTCATGGATTTGCATTGAAATTAGTAGTAAAGCTCATGGAAGTAGATGGAATTATCCATTTCCAGGGATTCCTTTGATTATGCCATAAATACAAAACAAAGAATTCCTTCTCATCGAACTTTTCCCCCAAACTCCTATGTTATAAAACTCATATAGAACTAACTTTAGAGGTGCGTGATAAAAGCTTGCTTCAAATTCTCAAGTAGGTCAGATGGGAAAAAGAACTACCTAGCGGCAGGTGCCAGTGGTCAGGCTCTGCACTGTCTTTCCTGGGTTGGTTGGGTCAGTGTAAGCTGTGAGCACTGTGGTCCTGAGAGCAGCTAAGGGGCTGTCCTGTGTGTGCTGTGTCTGAAGTGTGGCTCCACCCTGGTTCTGCAGTAGCTGTGTGCAAAGCTACTCTCTGGAGAGCTGAGTCTACTTTCTTAAGCTACATGTGGGAAGAGTGGAGTGTGAGGACTTCAAGGATTTTCTGTTAGAATCTCACTGCCTTGGGCAGCTCAGAAGGACCTTAGAGTACAAGTTCACCCTGGAGGGGGATACAGGCAAGTGTTGGCCACTGGCCCACATACCATAGAAGGAAGGATGTTGTGTGTTGGAAGTAAGGCTGGCCCCTAACTCAACCTCAGGACAGAGAAAAAGAAGGGAGGTGCATTGGACAGGGTTCTAACCTTCTGAAGGAAGACATCCTGGTATAATGTGAGAAGGTCCTACAATCTGACCCAGCAAAGAGCTCACAGGCTAGCCCTGACTTGTGCACTATAGACGTTTTCAGTCAGGTAATTCTTTACCATGGGGACTGTCCTGTGCAGTGGAGAATATAGCATTTCTGGCCTCTACCCACTAGAAGCCAGTAGCACCTCCCTTTACCTCCAGCTGTGACAACCAAAAACATCAGTAGACGTTGCAAAATGTCCCTTGGGGGTCAAACCTTCCCCCACCCCCGCTGAGAAACACTAATGTGCAGTAGTAAGCTGTGTCACCAAGCCACCAAGCCATCTCAGCTCATGCTCCTGACTCAAAGGCCCCTTTATTCTTTCTCAGGGATGGTTGAGACCAAGGGTTCTAAGTCAGGAAGACTTTTTTCTTTTCTTTTCTTTTAAGACAAGCTGAGTGCAGTAGTGAGAAGAGGGGAAAGAGTAGAATGAGTTCAGTCTGTAACTGAATGATCAAGTGACATAACTCGCTACCTTCCATCCAGCTGCCTGCTCAGGTGGCAAATGCGCCATCACTTTTTTCTTGTTTTGTTTTGTTTTTTTCATTTCCTTTTTGAAACGGAGTCTCACTCTGTTGCCCCAGGCTAGAGTGCTGGGGCATCAGGATAGTTCACAGCCTCTTCAAACTTCTGAGTTCAAACAATCCTCTTGCCTCAGCCTCTTGAGTAGCTGGGACTACAGGTATGCACCAAAATGCCCAGCTAATTTTTCTATTTTTAAAAAGAAACAGTGGTCCTGAGCTCAAGAGATCCTCCTGGAGTGTGAGGATTACAGGTGTGAGCTACCTCGCCTGGTGACTTTGACTCTTGAGGTGACAGTTTCCTCATCTACACATGACAGGACTCATGCTGCTCTGAGGTCAATAGGAGTAAGGCATGTAAAGGACTTTTCACTAAGGCTGTTGTTAAATTAGGGCCTAAGAGTCATGCAGAATTCATAGAGTTAAGGTATTTAGTACTTCCACCTTTTTACCATCCACCATGTTCCATTTTTAGGATAAATGAGTCTATTCAAGATAAGTTTTAAAAAGCCTTAACCCTCCCCACCCCCCACATACATACACACATTTACTGCCACAAGCCCCTGGCCACAGAGGATAGTTGGCAAGAGGGTTCCCATCTCTACTTAGAAGATGTGAAGGCAGCCCCACCCCAACTCACACTGCTTGCCACATGTGAGTCGCCCTCTGAGCAGAGTAGTTTTAAGGGCCTATGAAGGTAAATGGAGGCCGTTTGGAGGCAGGGATAGCAGCACTTCAGTTAAGGATGAGTAGGAGTTCCTCCTTCCTCCCTTTGTTGAAATCCTTTTCTTGATCTCAACTTATTTTCCCTAGTTTTGCTCATTGAAAACTTTCTAGGAATACATTTGCATTTCAACTGGGGTTCAGGAAGCACTTGTAAGTTACTAATACTCTAACTCATCTGAAAACACCCAAAAGATTTTCTTCTTGGTTAATGTTCCTAGGCTTTCAAGAGTCCTAACCTTATACTCTGAGCCCTTAAGAAAAATGTGAGGAAACAGTAATAAAGCCCAGCCTGATTGTGGTCAATGGCCGTTCCCTGGTGGCTCACCTAGATTGGTAGGGAGTCTCTTTGTCTCAGAGCTCTGGGACCTTGACTCTGTGAGGCCCTCTTCTCAGGTGTCTCCCTCTGTCCTGCAAAGATGTGTAAGCAGGGTCTGCAACCAATCTGAGCCTTCTATAGAGCCTCAGTTTCACCCAGTAGAGACTCAGCAGGACTGAAGATCTGGTGTTCTTGTTAAAGTGCCCAGACTGGCCCAGAAAGAATGATTGCACATGGTGGTCACAACTCCTTTGAATCTAGTGTTGCAAACCCTGTCCTACCACCAGTGCCAGCCTCTGCCCTGGCTGGGTCTCTACAAGGATGAGGGGCAGAGGCTGAGAAAACATGATCAACTCAGCCTGTCAAAGCCTTCTAAGAGGAAAATCCAGGTTCTTTGATGTTGCCCCTGGAAGCATCTGAGACTTGCTTCAGTTAATTTTATCTCAAGGGCAATTTGACACTTGGCCAAGAAGTCATTTCCTGTACACACAAGGTCTGCTGGGGTCTCTGTGGCCCATCAGATTTCCCACAGAGCTGAGAATGTATGGGTCAGCAGATGCCTGGGAATTTTCCAAGCACCCCACCACCACTATCACACACATAGGTCCTTGTTACTGCCCACTTGTGCATATGGGTGCTCTGGGGTCTGCTGGCTATTGACCTGTCTCTCTAAAACAGGTGAAAACCCAGAGACTTCGCGATTACCCTCCCTCCTTCCAGATCCAGACTTTCTCAAGATCATCACAAAGAATGTCCCTTAACTGTGGTCCCACCTGGTGAAAAGGAGGGTGAGGTCTCTCAATGGGCCTGCTGTTTTTCTCAAAATGGTCATTATTAAAATGCTTCCAAATGGAGCCTGTCAGCATTTGATCAAGTCTGTCATCAAAAATAACAGCCAACATGAGAATTTTCAGCTGTCCAGCAGTTAGATTTGAGGACTAAATTTTGATTAATTGGTCCCTGACAACTTTAATCATATAAACGAAATATGCTTTAATTTTCCATTGATTTTATTTTCTTCCTAATTGTGTCAATTTAAAGGAATTTCAGAGGGCTCTAATGTTTCATTAGAGAGTCAGGGAAGTACAAGGTGAAGTTTGGAGGATAGTGCAAGGCCACACTGGGAGTGAGCAGACTCATAGCTCAGATGGCTTCACCAGCTTATTGGCAGTGGTCACCAGCTGCCTTTAGGCTTGTTCTGACTCGTGTTGAGGAGGTTTTTGAGGTGACAGCAGAGGTGACTATCTCTGAGTCCTAGGAAGCATGCAGGTCACTCTCAAAACTGACTACTCCCGGTTCACACTTTTGCTATCTGTGGCTACCTATGGCTGTGCATCTGCCACCAACTCTGAAGTGGCCCCTCACCTGCCTTCCTGACTGAAGGTTTAGTGCCCACTGAGGATCTAGAGGTGTTGGCCCAGCCTCTATTTTCTAGGCCTGGCCATGTTGACCTCTCTTGCCCCTCAGTGGCCAGGGCCCTCTGTCCGGCCTTTGGAGTTCTTTGTGATGACTTCTCTGAGGGCCTGTGAGGACTGGGGACTGGACCTCAACTCTGTGCTCCCTCTCAAGTCTCCCTCTCATACTTGTGGATTCAGGGCTTTCCTGCAGCAAAGATGTGTTTGCTCAATAGAGCATATTATTAAGAGCAGAAATTACAGCTGGCCATAACCAACTCATCTTCCCACAGTTGTAACATGTGTTTCTGGGGGAAGATAAGATTTCACTCATTTATTTTTCTATTTTTGTCTTTTTAAATTTCAGATTAATACATGAGTACATATGATTAGGTTACACTATTTCCATTTGTAAAAGTTTGAGTTGCAGTTGAATCCTTCCCCAAGGAGTGTGCCCTATGCCCCTACATTGTACTCTTTAGGTGGCAACTTATCCCTCTTCTGCCTCCCCCTTTCTTGAATTTAATTGTGTTTTTCTCTAGTGTGGTCTGTAGTTATTTATCTACTAGTTCCAACACAGTATCGAGTACATGGGATGCTTTCTTATCCATTCTTGAGATACTTTACTTAGGAGAATGCTCTCCAAATCCATCTAGATAAACAGAAGAGATGCAAAGTCTCCGTATTTTTTATGGCTGAATAGTATTCTATGGTATACATGTACCACATACACCAATTTATTGATCCAGTCATGGGTTAATGGGTACTTGGGTTGTTTCTACATCTTTGTGATTGTGAATTAAGCTTCTACAAACATTTGAATGCAAATGTCCATAAGATAAAATGTTTTTTTCCTACTGGGTAGAAACCTAGTAATAGGATTGTGGGATCAAATGGAAGGTTGCTTTTAGCTCTTTGAGGATTCTTCATAATTCTTTGCAAAGAGGCTGCATTAGTTTGTAGTATGACCAATAAGTCTTCCGCCTCTCTCCACACACATACCAGTTTCCGCAGCTTTGGGTCGTTGTGATGTGGTCTGTTCTCACTGGGGTTAGATGATATCTCAAAGTGGTTTTGATTTGCATTTCACCGATAATTAGGAACGATGAGCATTGTTTCATGTGCTTGTTGGCCATTTGTCCTCTTGGGAAAAGATTATGTTCATGTGTCTTACCCAGTGATTAATGGTGTTGTTTGCTCTTTTCTTATAGATTTTCTTGAGTTCTTTGTAGATTCTGGTTATTAGCTCTTTGTCAGATTCATAACATATAAGTATCTTCTCCCAATCTGAAGGTGGTCTGTTTACCTTGTTGACTGTGTCCTTACCTGTGCAGAAGGTTTTAACATGATCAGGTCTCATTAATTTGATCAGGTCTCATTGTTATTGCTGCAATTGCTAGTGGTGTCTTCTTCATAAATTTTCTCCCATAAAGAGTTTTTCCTACCCTTTCTTCTAGAGTTTTTATTTTGTGTCATAGATTTAAATCTTTTATCCAGCATGAGTTAACTTTTGTAAGTGGTAAGAGGTTTTGGTCCAGTTTGTCTTTTACATGTGGCTAACCAATTCTCCCAGCACCATTTATTAAAGTAGGGCTTCTTTTCTTAGTGTAAGTTTTTATTTGATTTACCAAAGAACAGATAGTGATAGAAGGCTGGTTTCATCTCTAGGTTCTCAATTCTGTCCCAAAGATCAGTGTTTCTGTTTTTATGATAGTACCATGCTGTTTTAATCACTATAGCCTTGGTACACTGTCAGTGGTATTAAAACTAATCTGAAGGCTATAGTGATCAAAACAGCATGATATTGGCACAAAACTAATATAAAGTCTGGTAACATGATGCCTCAAGATTTTTTTTTAAATTCTGTATAATTGTGTTGGCTATTTCAGTTCTTTTCTGGTTCCATACAAAACGAAGAAATATTTTTTCAGGTTCTTCAAAGTATGACATTGGTATTTTAATGGGGATTTCACCAAATCTGTAGATCACTTTGAGTAGTATAGACCTTTTAATGAGCTTGGTATATTCTTCCATTTGTTAATGTCTGAACCATTTGATAATAAAGCTCTCAAAACCTGTGGAATACTGCAAAAGCAGTCCTAAGAGAGAAATTTATTGCATTAAATGTTCACATCCAAAAGACTGAAAGGACACAAGTGAACTATCTAATGAATCATCTCAAGGAACTGGAAAGAGATGAGCAATCTAATACCCACACGATGTAGAAGAAAAGAAATAACCAAAATTAGATTAGAACTAAATGAAATCAAGAACAAAAATCCATTTGGAAGATTAATGAAACAAAAAGTTGGTTATTTGAAAAGATAGGTAAAATTGGTAAACTTTTGGTCAGATTAACCAGAAATAAATAAGATCTTTAATAACTTCAATGTGAAATGAAAAAGGGGAAATAACAGATACTAAAGAAATGCAAATGATCATCACTGAATACTACCAAAAACTCTATGCCAAGAAATTTGAAAACATAAAGGAAATGGACCAATTCCTGGAATCACACTACCTCCTTAGAACCAAGAAGAAATAGAACTCTTGGGCTTGGCTCATTTAGATGACAAGGTCACCATGTTTTAAAACCTAGCCAAAAAATAAATGTTCAATCAATAATTCTGTTGAAAGATTTCTAATAATTATCAATTAGTCAGTCTCCTGTCCACTCTGTGAATGTGTAATCATATTGACCATTTCAAATGCAGGATCTTTCAATTTTCTCTGAAGAGTACTTGAGTTACTTTATTTCTAATAGAAATCTCAGGAGTTCTGTTTCCATATGGGGGGGATGCAGACTTTTCTCCCAGTTTCCCTAGAAAGGGACTATTTAGACACATGGCCCTACAGTGCTTGGTTTACTTATATGCCCACCCCAATAGCCACCTGCCAGCTCACAGCCCCACCAAGACCCAGAGGCATCTGTTTTCCCGAATGAAGGAAGGGTAGGGAGGAAGCACCAGGTCAGTGTGGGGATCCCATGCTGGCATGTGAGCTCCCAGATGTGGTGCCTTATCTCCATCATCTCTCACCTGGACCAGTCTACAGTTACTCTTGACTGGTTCCCTGCCTCCAGCTGGTTCCTGGTCCTGCAGCCTCCCTCTCTACTTGGCTCATTCCCACCTCATGCCTCCATGGTTGCTGCTATTGCCTCTTTTAGAGTACAAGTACCCCAAATGTTCTCCTAGCTGGTACTTTCTCATCATTCTCCCTCAGCTCAAGGGTTAGCTCCTCAGGGGATAGTCCTTTACGCTACTGTTCTCCTCACCCCCTGCTTTACTTTCTTCATGACATTAGTCTTCAACTGGTGTTGCAGACTATTTTGTTTACTTTGTAGGTGTCTTTCTCACAGTGGAAGATCTAAGTTGACACCCCCAGGCTATATCCCCAGAATCTAGAGAGTCTCACACATAGTAGGTATTCAATACATCCTTACTTATTTTGGACTTGGCTATTGTAGGTAGTTCATTGGATCAGGTCTAAAAGATTGCCCAAGCCAGCAATTTTATATTGTGTCTTCTCTGCCACAGTATTATGCTAGCTAATATTTGGAGGATATTAGCTACAGTGGCCAAAAGAGCTTTTCATGTGTCCTCATCTCATGTATGATTATGACTTCTTTTTTCTGCCATGACTAGACTGAGGGAGTGAGGATGGGTCACTTTCTTATATCACTGGGGACATCAGACTTAGGATGTCCCTATACTATCTCCATATCCTTATAGTCTTGGTCCATGTGTGTTTTTGTATTTTATGTTTTTTACTTTATATCATGAGCATTTTCCTGATTGTCCTTATAGTGGCTGAATCACCACAGAGTATTTCGTATTTGACGGCGTCCTCATTTTGTAGAATGAGGAACTGAGGAAGAAAGGAAGTTGGTGACTTGACATTGTTCTACTTTGCTCCCCTTTGTCCAATGAAATATTCAGAGAAAGGGATGGAGACAGGCACTGTTGAGCCACTTCTCCTATCTTCTTCTTTCCCACCTCAGAGAGAGCCACTATCACATAGGCTTCCCTCAAAACACAAAATCAGTGACTCCACTGTCAAATGTGCAGATACCTCAGTATGACCCCAAAGAGTATTCCTGAAGACCTGCTGAGAATTGTTTGTATCAAGTGTGCATGATGTCTGTTCACAAAGTAGATATGACCCCTCACTGCTTATGACCCAAGTTCTCTCACTCCCCAAATCATACCATGGTTACCTACTTCAAATATTTTCTCTCATGAGTTGATTCAGCCATGTCCATAGTTGACATCCTAGCATCAAAGCCTTGGAAATCTCTTCTCTCATGTTTATCTTACTAAGCACTTGGTTTGGGCCCTATTGGGCAAAATGGTATATCCTGATCCTGTGTTTCACCAGAACTTTCTTTGGGCCAACTTCTAGTTTATTCTTATGTCCATAAGAAGTCCACAAAATAAATTTTTCCAATGAGCTTTTTTCCTCACTTATTTTGGACTTGGCTGTTGTAGATAGTTCATTGGATTAGGCCTAAAAGATTGCCCAAGCCAGCAATTTTATATTCAGCATTTTAAACTTACTGGATTTAATGGCCAGAAACTGATGTAATTAAGAACAGTTTCTAAGCAATAAGGGCATTTTTTATTGCCCTGCAGAGAGCTGAGAGAATTGGCTGGCCTAAAATGAAGAAGGAGGTGTATGGGTAATTTTCTTCTAGAAAATAATCATGTCTTAGGGGGTGAAAAAGAAAAACATTCAGATTCTCAGCCTATCATTCCCATGGCCTCTGGATTTATCAGGCCCCCACAGTTGCAGAAAGTTTGGGCAAGAGAGAAGAACAGAGGTGTCAGGCTAGGTTGAGGAGCATACAGATGCCAGGAGGAAAGAAAGGTCAAGAGAGAGAAGAAAATCTTTCATTGCTGATGTGTTCTCTTAAAGTCTGCTCTCTGAGACTACTGGATGATCAAATGCTAGCTTACCATCCTTCTTCCTTTGCATGCTGTCTTTCCAAATCTGGAATGATCAGTGGAGAAGAGCAGCACTGCCCGCTTTGACCTTGGCCTCAGAGGTTTAAACACTGCAGGGCACACCATTTCCTCAGAGGCCTCAGCCTCCTCACTACTCAGAAGGTGTCACTTCCTACCTTCCGCAGTCAGATACTGGTCCTGTTGCTGTGTCAGGAGTTTCAGCAGCCAGACCCTTGTTGCAGGAGGCAAAGGGAACATGGTGATCAGGACAGGCAAAGGGTAACACAGCAACAGGGATGCTGGGAAGAGTCAGCCAGATCTGGCTTCCATCCCAGCACCACTACTGACCACCACCTCAACCCCATCCCCAACATAGGATCATAGAAGACTGTTCTCCTAGGGACGTTGTAAGGAGAACAAGAGAGAATGGCCCTCAGTGACTACCCAACAAACTGTTAATGTATTTCCCATCACTGGCAAGGACATACCTCCACCCATGAGTGCCAGGAGAAATGTGCAAAGTCTCTGGTAGCCAGGATTTGAGAGATATTGCCAAATGTGTGGTGGGCCCCATATCAGGAACAGTGTACTGGATAGTCACAGGGTCCATAGACTCCTTTGGTCAAGATCAGGAGCCCCTAATTTTGGCCATGATGGAGATTCTCTGGTTTCTGCTCCAACTAAAAATGATGAGGATCAACACCACTGATGCGAGCATAGGGTGCCATGAACTTTGCAAGAGGTGGCCTGCAGATCCATATGGAGTTGGTGGGCCATGTATGCTAGGTGATCCAGCAGTGGGCAGCGGGGCTAGAGTGAAGCCCTGTTTAGTCAGTCATTCATTATGATTAATCACCCAATCAGCCCACAACTGCACAGGGATCTTAGGGGAATGTAGGAGGATGATGGAGTGTCTCTTGGGAAAAGTGAGAATCTTGAAGTTGCGGATAATGTGTCAGATCATAGTGCCAGTGCTTGCTGGCTGGGTGACCTTGGACAAGTCACCTAAGCCCACCTAGCCTCTATTTCCTTATCTGTAAAATGAATATAGTAATATTTGTTTTTCAAGATTGTCAAAAAGAAGATAATACTATGTATATTTGAAAACACTTAACTCTGTTCCTGAATATAGTAGGTGCTCTTTTCTTGACCTAAATCCCAACCCTTTTATTCAAAGGCTTTTTGACTTATTTAATCCTATAGATCAGTGGTTCTCAACCTTCTTAATGCCATGACCCTTTAATACAGTTCCTCATGTTGTGGTGA
>CAUYQV010000491.1:0-27705 GCA_963574575.1 Galagoides demidoff
TTAGGAAACATCACTCAGTAGGTGAGCATATGGTTCAGGAGAAAAATATTGAAGATTTCTGAGAAATTTCAGGAGAGCATAGCAAATAGTAATTAGTAGATGACAGCAGGATTTTCCGGATGAATTAAATGCCCATTTGAAATTTATTATCCCTAGTGCAAATTGAATTCAGTCAGTCAGAATTTGTGATTTTATGTAGTGATGTTCAGCTGATTGGGTGTAACAAGTATTGAGATTTTGATGAATATCCAGAAGACGAAAAATCACTTTATAACAAAGATATTTGCACCAGAATGTTTATTGCAGCCCAATTCATAATTGCTAAGTTATGGAAGAAGCCCAAGTGCCCATTGACCCATGAATGGATTAATAAATTGTGGTAGATGTACACCATGGAGCTGGAACATATTCTTCTTAGCAAAGTATCTCAAGAATGGAAGAAAAAGCATCCAATGTACTCAGCCTTACTATGAAACCAATATATAAGCACTCACACTTCCATATGAAAGCTATAACCCAACTATAGCTCAAGATGAAAGGGAAAGAGAAGGAGGAAGGGAAGGAAGGGGAGAGAAAGAGAATGGGTTGGAGGGAAGGTGATTGGTGGGACCACACCTTTGGTGCATTTTACAAGGGTACATGTCAAGTCCACTAAGTGTAGAGTATAAATGTCTTAACACTGTAACTAAGAAAATGCGATGAAGGCTATGTTAACCAGTTTGATGAAATATTTCAAGTTGTATATAAAATCAGCATATTGTACCCTACAATGGCATTAATGTACACAGCTATGATTTAATAAGAAAAATAAAAAAAGAAAAGGTTCAAGGTGGGGAAAGTGGAGAGATTTATGCATGTTGACAAGGAATGTCCATTCACTGTACAGGGCACACATCAAGCTGGGAAGGAGGGGAGAGAATCATGAAGGAGATGATGGTTGAGGAAAATGGGGGAAAAATTGGATTATAGGCAAAGGGATATTAGAGAGAGGCTGTAAGCGTGAGTGTCCTGGAATGATGGAGAGTGACGAGAGAGTAGATTGCTCCAAATGGAGATTTTATTGGAAGAGCAACTTCCAGTGAAAATAGGATATGGTATGGAGATGGAAGGCTAATGTGAGGTAGTAAAAAAAGAAAATTATGGCATAAGAGATCCAGGAACTAAGAGGCAGAATGTTGGACAGGTGAAGGTTAACACCCCCATAGCCAGGCAATAAATAAATAACAGTGAGAATGCCCAGTAACTGAGATAATGATGAGGAAGCTGGGGTTGGAGGGAGGGAGGCAGGGAAGACCGAGGTTTGGAGAGAGTAGGAGAAACAGGGTATAAAAATGAACCAGGGTATTAGAAGTGTATTGACTTTAACTTCAACTGGAAATGCATGTCATGGGGAAGGCAAGTATCTTATAAATAAGCCTGTAATGAGAACAGTGTCATCCAGGGCTAGGCTGAATTCAGCTGGATCAAACAGCTTAGCATGGAGGAAAGGAGTTTAATGTGTAAGAAAAGTTGCTAATGACTGACCTGAGTTCTATCCCCTCATACTTTGATTTTGCAATACACATAGAGATACTTTTAAAAATTAATACAAAAATCGCACACACACAAAGCATCCATTTAAAAATACAGCATGACAGTCCCTATGTTCTCTGTGCTCAGTGCTGTACACAATTTCAGATCATTCACAAGTAAACTGCCTTGAGCTTTTATGTTAAAAAGAAAGAAGGACCCCGTCATTCATTTGACATCTATTTATGGAGCCCTGCCTATGTGTTTAATGTTAACCTACATCATTGAGCAAAACAACCATGCTCCCAAATTTACCCAATAAATAATCTAATGTTGCTCTTCTAAACTTTCCAATTTGAAAGATTGGTAAGTATTTAAAAACAACACTAAACATACAAACAGTAAAAGTTTTCTCTGTAACATGTGCTGGATGATGCTCACAGCACTCTGAAGAGCAGTGGTTAATTGCAGTAATACCAAGAATTTCTGGGCAACCAGTGGCATTTTTTGCTTCACTAGGGTCTGTTGAGTTTGTTTCCAAGGATGCTTCTGTGTTGTGCTTGTTTTGTAATGGTGCAGTTTAATTACATATGTGATAAATTTTGAGGGTTATTTTTTCTGTGAAAACTAACTTGAATGCTTTAAGAAACCTGGTCAAAGAAATCATTGAAAACCATTCCTGTGTGCCATGAGGTATGGGCTTGACAACTCTAAATGACTGGATAAAAGTAAAGAAAAGTGGGCACTGCTTTCAGATCTCTGGCTAGGGTGTATAAGTTCTTTTTCCTCTTTTAAGAAATAAAACATGGACTTCCTTCAAAGCATAAATGAAGTATACTGACTTTAATTTCAACTGAAGTCATATTCAGTTGAGAGTAAAGTAAGTAAAGATTCTAAGTTATATTTTTTAATGAAGCTTGTGGATAGCACTTTATGAACTTCCTGATTTGATAGACTTTATTGGCCAATTATGAATCCTTGTCTCCTCTCATAATCAAATAAATATGTAATTGCAAACTATAATACTATCTTTTAAAAAAAGCGTGAGGTATTATGGAGATAACAGAGGGAGGAGTCTGTTCTGTGAGGTATTGATAGAAACTTTGAGTGAAGAACGAAAGATAAGCAGATGCTAATTGGTGCGTTAGAGGAGGAATTTCTCCAGAGAATAGAAATATTGATAAGATTTGGTCAGTATGGCAGAAGATAGAGCTAAGAAAAGAAAACAAAATACACATACTATGAAAGTATAAATGAAAGATAATCAAAATAAATGGGAATGGATTAAATAATATATAAGAATATAATTTAACAATATGCCTTTTGCAAAATATGAACCTCAAACAAAATACCCTATAAATAAATAGGTGGTCCCCAGGTTACAGATAAGATCCATTCCTATTGATGTCTTTAGGTTGCATTTGGAGGTAACTCGGATCCCTGATGAGCAACACATATATGGTAAGAATAATAATAACAATACTATAATGATGCATATGTGGTAATAATAATGCTGTGTAAGAATTAAATAATAATACCCTTCTACTATAATAGTAATAGTGAGTTACAAAAATTAGGGTGCTATTCCTTTTGATTTAAACAAAGAGAACATAAAAACAAACTTACACAAAAAGTTCAGATAGGCTATAGGAATAAATTCCAAAAATATATATGAAAGGTTAACACTCACTTGATCTATCAACATAAGGCTGATAGGAATGTTATGCTTATTTTGATGTTCTAACTAAATTAATAACCTTTCCTCATCCACACTTAGTTCACTAGACTATTTATACAAAAGGTCATATGCAAGGTCATCTAGAAATTATCAACAGATTTGATTGAGGCAATAAAAAGCAGTCATTCTTTTTTTATTACTTATAAGATTTTTTATTTTGCGGTTTTCAAATAGTTTCCCACCTCCATTTTTTTTATTTATTAAATCATAGCTGTGTACATTAATGCATTCATGGGGTTCAGTATGCTGGTTTTATATATAATTTGAAATACTTTCATCAAACTGGTTAATATAGCTTTCATGGCATCCTCTTAGTTATTGTGTTAAGACATTTATATTCTACATTTAGAAAGATTCACATGTATCCTTGTAAGATAAACCATAGGTGTGATCCCACCAATCACCCTCCCTTCCCCCATCCTCCCCCCTCCCCTCCCTTCTCTCTCCCCTTTTCCTATATTCTTGGGCTATAATTGGATTATATATCCATTCTGGAAAGCAGTCATTCTTATCAAAAAGAACACTGAATAAAGACTTAGAAAGTGAATATGTCAAGTCTCAGCTGTTCCACTGTCCCACAGTATGCTGAATCGGTGTTATGAAAGCTTATCTGAAAATGTCATCATTTTAGCTACTGTTAATCCATCCACCAAATTCAGTTTCTATTCTTGAGTATGACTCTCTAGTAGGATGAACTATGCAGTAAGCAGGACCCTACACAAAATGAAAATCAGGGCCTCTTGTTATAAAGTTACTAAGAGTTTCAAGGTAGCAAGAGCAGAGCATTAAGCCAAGAGTGAGGTGTTTCTCAGCCCAGAGCCTGTGTTACCGAACAGGTTGCTCATCAGGCCTCTCTTCATAGCACATTCCTCTGCCTCTGAAGGTGGTCTGTGAAAATGACTTGACTCTATTTACTGCTGTGATATAGCCTGTTCTGTCTCTCACTTTCTCTTACATATACAAAATGTCCTCATTTGTTAGAAATGTCACTGAAGTCAGCTCGTGACACATTCCTTCTCAAAACCCTGAGCATGTTCTTACATCTTTTGGAATAAAATCCAAATCAGGCCTCTGCCTTCCTTGATGTCAGGCTTTCCCTTTTCTCCCATGCGCAATCCACCAGCAAGTCCTGTTGGCTCCACCATCCAAATGCATGCGAAGGTTGTCTCATGAACAGTTCCACAGCGGTCACCCTACTCCCTGCTACATGGGCCACTATGATAACTTAATAAATTATTTCTCCTGACCTGTTTTTACCTTTAGTTCTTCTCCACATAGTTATCAAAGTAATTCTTAAAAAATCTTAAATCATATTGTGAGACTACCCGAAGATCTTTGATGGATTTCCATGGCATGGAGATCTAAACTCCTCCCAGTGGTCCTCAAGACCAACCCACAGGCCCTGCCCCACCCCGCCCCAGCCTGCTCATCCAGCTCTCCAACTTCCTTCATTCCTTTTCTTTCCTCTAGCCTGTACAGACAAAGTTTACCAAAGTCACCAGAAATTTTACCTTTATACATCCCAAAGTCACAGGTAACTCAAAGGCTCTGAAATTTTACAAACTCCCTCCACCAGAAGGGCACTCGATAGTCTGGGAATAGCTGCTTGGCTATCACTGCAAGTTTTCTACATGAAACAGCCTTTCCTTACATTCTCTTCCACTACCCCATGGATTGCATTGGCAGTAATTATTGCCATATCAATTCACTTTATTTATTTATTTGGTTAGTTGATTAGTTATGTATTTAGTAGTAGTGTAGTTCTGTTTCTACCTACTGAAAAGCTAGACCTGTGAGCAGAGTATGTTGCTCGTTGATGTATTATCAATGCTTAGAATAGTACCTAAAATTTGAGTAATTACAAATCAAAATAGCACAGGTCTCATTTTTTAACTCCTGTAAGCAAATTAAGAAATAAAAATAAAAAATGAGCAAGCACACAGAAGTGTTTTCTCCATATCCAAAATAAAACCGAAGCCCACCACATCTGATTTAGTATTCTGAGTCTCATTTCTAATCAAGTCCACTGAACCTCCAGGTTCCATTTTCCAGCTCATCAGGAAAAATAGCATTAATACTCACATTGCATCTAAAAATCAATCAACAGATACTCATTGATTGCCTCTTATAGGCATTGAACAAGATTAGGTGATGTGAGAAATTAGAAAATACAGCATGCAATATTTATTCCACCTGTTAAAGCAAAGTGGATGCTCTCTAACAATGCGGTATGCACATCCAAAATGTTTAAGAAATTCAATAGTGAGATTAGGATTGGGGGATAGGAGGTGACTTTCGAAAGACTTTAGTCTTCACATCATGCTTTAAAAGATGAACTGGGCTTGAAGAACAAGACTTGCCAATATAGATACGATTCTCTCCAAGGGAATTTTATGGGACAATATAAGGACTGTTTTGGTTATTGCAAAAGTTTACATACAGTGTGCACAAAAAAAATTGGACAGCTGTGTTTAGGTTATGGAGATTCTTAAATGTTAAATGCATTTAAACATTAAAATATGGGCAATGAAGATTCCTAAAGCATTTTCAGCAGAGGAGTAATATTAGGAAAAGTGAGGCATTTGGTTTTAATGTACAGAAATTTATAGAATGCATCGGGCTGTCAGAAATTTGGAGCTGGAATAAAATTTAGAATATTATAATTGTCTAGCTATAGGTGATAAATGTTTCAGCTGGAATGTTTGCAGTGAAATGTAACAAGGGAGATAAAAACAGCAAGCCATTAATATGTGAGCAGATACAATTTCTCTGGGAGAACAGGAATCAAAATCTTGGGTATTGTTTCAACTATAAAATCTGGAGACAAAGGGGGGTAAGGTGAGTAGCTGAGAACTTCTATTGAAAACTTTAGTTCCGCATACCTAGATATGTTTTATGTGTTTTGTGTTTTCTAAAATTTCACTCCACTGACAGTGCTGATTACAGATAGGCACTTAGGTAAACAAAAAAGGCAGTTGCCTACCTACTTTATTCAGCTCTATACCAGTCAGTATTTAGTTAAAAAGCAGAATCAAAGACCATAGAAAGTTGGTCTCTTGTTGTTCTCTTCCTTTGTTGTTGGTCTAAGTGGAAATTTAGATTTAAGTTCAAGACTTACAGACTTCAACTCAGAAGTGCACCGTTTGGCTAATGGCAATAGTGCACGATAATTTTTATTATGTACTCTGTGACTTTGTACCTGATGAGATGTATATGGGAGTGGAGTGGAGAGGTTAATATTATAAAATTCCTAAACTATAAATAACATCTCTTGAAAACAAGTATGAAGTCACCAAGTAATGTCAGGTTTCATAAATATTTCACATTAAAATGCTTTAAATAACACTTTCAATACTTTAGTAACTTTTTTTTGTGACTAAATTGGTATCTGATAATTATGTCTTAGATAATAGTAGCAAGAATTTACCCAATGCATATTTATTTTATGCCTGCTATGTGTTAACCCAAACCACAGGTTGAGAATGTAAGATTGAATAGCCAAGTGCTCCTGCTTTGTTGGGGTTAAACACCTTATTACCATAGACCTGCTACTGCTTAAGTATTTACCAACTGTATCAGTCCAGGTTTATTGTAAAAAGCAAGAGAAACTGACTCTGGCTGGTGTAAGGGGGAGCAGAATTCATTTAACCGCAGAGCTGTAGAGACAGGATTTGAGGTGACATTGCCAGTAGCACTATCCAAATTTATATCTTTTGGCATAAATTGATCCAGTGAAGCAACACTGTGGTCACACTGGCACCAGAAACTGTATTTGGCAGAGCTGACGTCCCCACCACAGCCACGGGAACACAGGACTGCTGCTTCTGAGAATCAGGTGCAGTTTCTGCCAGTGGCTACTTCTTTCCACAACGGATTCTACATAGTCCCTTCCATAGTCATAGTCCCTCTTGGCATCTGATCAAGGTCTATGAAGGGTGCTTTGAATAGGCAGTGTCCAGGACACCTGATTGTACGTGGGTTATAAGGGAAAGTATAAAATAGCTTGTATAGTTTCAAGACTGCTTTGCTGCATGAGATGTGAGATTCCCTAAATAGGGGATACTAGTTTAAAATTCTGAAAGGCTAATAAACAAGAAATAGAAATGACAAATATCCACTCTTTATATTATCATTTAATAGCGAATTTAAGACTTGTCACAATTTCCATATTAGAATAATTATTTAAAACACAAGATAACTGACATGCAAAGATTCTAAGTGAAGTAACCAGTCTTTGAAATAAGTCATGTCATTGTTACACCAATGAACCTGCGCTACTAAACATTGCTGGACTTACATACTTTTTGATTTCTTCATATAAAATAAAAGATAAGAAATTATCTTAAATATATATTTATGTTTGTATGAATAATCAAATTCCCTAAGATTTCAGATCCCCTTTTAACCTAAAACACACAGCCAAGCAAAGGGAAGGCACACTTACGCTTGAAGACTAGCTTAGGTTTTCAGATGCTATTCACTGCTATTTCTTATAGTAGGAATCAGCATGTATGTGAAAAGAAATTATAAAACTCCTTCCAGTTTATTTATGTTCAAGATTCTCAAACTTTAAGTGTGCCCATATCAATTGCAAATATTAAAATGGCTTAGTCCTGCCCCTGTCCATAAAAATAATGTGAGAATTATCTATTCACATGGTCAAATTTGGAAACATGTATGTCAAAATATATATATTCTTAACTTTCTAAACTATACCTAGAAATAATATACTCTTTTTATTCTTACAAAGAGCATCCACTTAAAAAAGTAAACTATTATAGCAGGGATCAATCTCTACAAAATGGTATTTCCATTTCCTAGAATGATACCTCTGAAGGACTCTTCTTCATGTTCCTACAAATATATATAGTAATATTGGAAGTGACATAAACATCTATATAATAGGAGAATGGAAAGTGGATTTTTCCTTTATATCATTGAATATGCAGTGAAAATACATATCCTGCAGCTGTATACATCCACATGAAAGAATCTAAGGAACTTAATATCAGGGGAAAAGAGCAAGTCATAAAAATACATATGCAGCATAATTCGATTTATATCAAGTTTAAAACCAGAAAACCCCAGATATGTTATTTATTCCTATAGATTCATAATGGTGAAATTATAAAGTTATATAAAGAAAAGATTTCCACAAAATTAAGTGCTTTGCTACCTTGGGAAGTAAAGAGAAGATATGATTAGAAACTGGAACATAGGGAGTCTCTAAGGTGCTAGAAATATTTAATTTTTTTAATCTAGGTAGCTTTTATTTTATTATCAGGGACACTAGGAAAGTTTTGAGATACACGAAAAATAAGAAACACAAACTCATTTTGATTGCTATATTTTCTCAAAATAATTGCCGTGACATTCCATGCCCTTTTGCATTCTCGAAACCCATTTTTGAAAATACACTTTTCACTCATTTTCTTCAGGTGCCATATGGTCACTTTTGTAGACATGAACAACTTCAGGGCTGGAGAGCCTTCTTCAGTAAATGGGACTTTTTACTGAAAGGAATGAGAAATAATCACATTGGCCAGGTCAGGACTGTCAGGTGAATGAGCTGTGAGTTTAATCTCTGTGGACTCCAGGAGTTGGTGTTGGCTGTGTGGGTGGACGCATGATCACAAGCCGGTCCCTAGCAGCCCGGTCTTTGATCACCTTTCTTGAAGCTTCCTGAAAACTTTTGTTAGGCCCAGTATTGTGTGCCACTGAGCAGTAACTGTCCTTAACTGTCCAGAGGAATAGTTGCAACATAATCACTTTTGGAGAAAAAAGTTGCCACCATTTTCTTTCTGTCACTTTGGGGCCATCTCACTCATGTTGGTGGATTTTCTTTAGGAAAAATACACACAGCCAACGGACACTTATTTTCTAGATCAAATTGGTAAATCTAGGTTCCATTACTAGTGATGATGTCAGACTCGCCTCTGTGGCATCGGACCAGCATTTCTTCACGCTGTTCAACGCAGATGTGCTTTTGCTCGTTTGTCAAAATAAACAGGTAGTTATTTATAGGGATAGGGATATATATGTTTTTATAAGAAGGAAAACCACCCTTTTAAAGGAAATAATTATTTCTGGGAACAAAGTACTGTGTAATTTTTTTAACAATTTAAGATGAAGAGATTTAAGTTAGGCTCCGAGAATGTTTTGTTAGCATGCCCAAACTACCAACTCTGGAACTAATCTTCATATGAATCACATGGTTTTGCTTAAACATGATTCACAGGACTTTCAAATTCAGAAAAGACTTAGGGTGATATTTACGATTAATACTGACCATGGGAGTAATATATACAGACTTCTGCATACACAATACATTAATTGTGGCCCCCTTCCCCTGCAAATCTTCTCATCCCGGTGAATCTGTCTGGCTATACCCACCGAGACAGTGTGAACTCTGTCTTCAGCACAACCACTCATTTTTCTTATCCTAAACCAACAACCTACGAATGAACACAGACACCTGCATGCAATTTCCCCATGTACAAATACTTTTGGATTAATGTTTTTTTCACAGTAGTGTACTCTCTGAGGTAGGAAAGAAAGAAAATGGATATTCTTATCCCAGCTCTGGCACTATTTAGCTGCATAATTTTAATATTTTCCTTCATAATTCTTGGTCTGTACTGAAAAATATAGACCATATTTGTTCTATAGGCATGTTTTATTTGGTTAGCTATAGTCTATAGCACTAGCTAAAGTCTATTGACTTTATATAGCTATTTGGTTAGCTATAGTCTATAGCATTAGCTAAAGTGCATTGAATTAGTAGTCAGCATGTAAAAATTGGAAGACTTCACTTAAATATCAGGACATCTATGGTGCATCTCTGGGTATCCTTTCAATCTAACGTGTGTATTCTCCCCATCTCAATGTCACCCTGGACCCACATTCCCACACAGTCTCCATATCCAGTGATTCACCAGATATTCTCAATTGCATTTTCAGAAACATTTTAATTCTATTTTTCCTCTCCACTCCCAAAGCATTATCACTGCTTTTGGCCTAGCCCTCACTATTGCTTGCCTGCATTATAGTGGTAGATTGCTATCACATTTTCTTACAAAAAGTCTCTCCCTACTCCAATCTACTGTGATAGCATTCCTCCACATTTTTTAAATTCTTCTTCATAGCATCTAAGACAAATCATCATCATCATCATGCAAGAGAGGAACAGGGACATTCATTATCAGAACCACATGATTCCAGAACCTCTTTCTCCACATGCAACTTGCCTCTTGGGCCCACAAACTACTTGCAGCTCCCAATCTGGACAGAATCGATGGCTTTGGGGTCTGTGCATGTCTCTCTGTCTGCAGTATGCATCTGTGTTTTCTTACTTAATTCTTACAGGATTTCCACTACTCAGGTTCTACTTCGCTCATGTGAAGCTTTTCCTCCCCTCAGCTGCAGAATTAGCTCCTGCTTCTCTCTGGCCCTTGAGTAATGTGTGCGTTCTTTTTCAATAACATGAATTTTAACATTTTTTAGTAGTCTACCCATCTCAGCATCTTCTTTCCATTGGTAAAATATTCAGTTGCCGAAACTGTCTTCTCATCATCTCCCTGATATGGAGTAGAGTTAGGGTCAACTATAACTTAAATCATATTTTTTCTAATGGGATCATTGAATTAAATGCATTGAAATAATTAGGCCCCAGTGGAAAGCCTACTAGACCAAAACCTTCCAAAGTAAGTGTCTGAATTCTTCAGATTTTAAGCAAATATTTCAGGTACTTTTTATACTCATTGAAGTTAAAAACCGTTATCCTAAATGAATATGTGTTAAATGAATGTGTCTCTTCCAGCCTATGTAGACATAACACTTCAACTGACTTAAAGCTGTGTTTGGTTTAGTCTAGATCATAGATTTTCTATCTGTTTGATCCCACATCTGTTTTCTTAAAAAATAACATTTTTATCAAGCGAAATATTGGACTTAAAGATCAACAGCTTCAGAACTCAATAAAGTGGAGGGAGACCTGGAGAGGAAGATCGTAATTGCAAAGCTAATGTTGACAGCTTCTTAAAGAACAGATTTTATGCCAAGCCCTAAAAAGTAAATCTCATCCAACCAGTCAGAGGGCTTCCTTGACTAAGGTTTCTGGAATTGATTTTAAGTTATTAAGTGCTGTGAAAGTATTATATGCGTGATTAGTTTTGTTCAGGGCCTCATTTAAACTGTTTTGACTTATTGCTAGCAATTTAGCTACACAGGCGTGCAACCTGTGTCAATTCCTTCTTAGTGGGCACCGTACCAGATTTATGTCCTCAGAATTCTTAAGAGAATTGGAGGTAAAACGAAAGTATTTGTGACTGTCATTGGATACATTTCAGCTTCCCCCTACTCATCCTTCCATATACTCCCCTGTCACAAACAGTATATCAAATAATTTTATAATGTTGTGGTGTAATGTTATGACTGCAACTCAAGATATTTAATCATGGTAAAAAAAAAAAAAAGGATGGAAGGTTTGACATAATAAGAATTAGACTTTAGCTAATCATCAAGGATGTGGTTTTAATCCTGCTAAAGAAAATAATGACCAGGAACATCGAAATGGATGATCTGTCCTCGTCTCTTCTCTTGGAGTTCCTGAAGAAGTCACGTACACACCAAGAAATAAAAATGGGAGTCAGAAAAGTCCTTGACGGGCCCCAGTTAAGAGGACATGCTCTGGAAAGGGCTGAGTTGGAGTAAGCTGTTTATACCTGAGGCTTTTGTAAATGTTCTTAATCTTTTAATTCTAATTTTAGGATACCCGTGGTCAATTGTAACTGAGTTGATTTAGAGGCCATGTCTCCAGTTACTCGTAGTAACATGGAAGTGAGAAGAGAAAGAAATGACCATTGTTCTATTTCTTGAGGCTGTAGGGTTTTGTTGTTGGAGAACATGCGTCGATGTATGGTCTACGCCTACACAGCGTATAGACCTAGGGAGATAACAGAGAGACAGATTTGAGAATCCCATGTTGGTGAGGAACAGGGGAGTTTGGAGGAGAGGAAATAGAGGACAGGCAGGGCTTTTTGTGTGTTAAGGCACTTGGTACGGTGGCTTAACTTTCTGATGGGTGTCTTTTCCCTCTTTGAGGGAGAATGTACAAAGGGGTTAGGTGGACGTTTGCATTAGATAGGAAAGGTGCACATAACTTTCCGGAATCCTGTGCCCCCTGCTTCTTCTTCCTCCCTCACTTTTTATTTCCTCTTCGCCTTTTGCACTTTGATGGTTAAGGTCACAGTCAAGATGAGACTCCACATCTAAAGAGGAGAACAGAAGCTGTAGGGAAATCTGGCTTTCTTCTCTGTGGAATTATTCAAACTAGCACTTCACACAGTTCTTTTTTTTTTTTTTTCTTTAATCACCTCCTGAAAATTCTGAGAAAGCCAAACCTGTGTCTCCAAATCTTCTACATCAAAAGTTCACCCTGACTGCATTTCCCATCTTAAATCACATGTAGGCACAACTGCCAAGCTCACTCTCTACAGAGTATACAACAAACTCGATGTGCGAACATAATTCAAATAACAAGGCATTGCAGCGGAGCAACATGATGTCTTAACAACATCCAACACGTCAAGAGCTGTATTAAAATCCTGGAAAGAACTTTTCCTCTGTCTGATATAGCATCCCAAAGAAACCAAAGTCCCCAACTGCAATCATAAGAAACTGAGCATTAGTTCATATTTATAGAGCTCAGAAGGGCAGCGTAGCAAATGGTCAGGGTGTGGGCTCATGCACAAGTCACTTAACCACCCTGTGCTGTTTCTGCTTTTCTGCTTGTAAAATAAGGATAATACTAAGGATATAATGACTTAATACATGGGAGATGCTCATATCCATACCTGGCATATACTAAGTGTTTGCTACTATTACTTCTACCTCTAAATAATCAAATTAGCAAACACTGCATTTCTCTCACCCTTTATAACACACAAGAAAGAATAAGAGGGAAGTGGACCCAGTATAGGAAGAGAGTGGGGGCTGTTCACCCTACACACTCCCCCAGCTGTGATGTCATCCATTCTGAGCCATATGATTCTCTACTGTTGACACACAGGTAGTGCTATCTATTAATAATAATATATCCAGTTCATCAGATTCACTTTGTTCATGTATATTTCACTCCCAGTTTTTGATATAAAAAAGTGGACCTGAAGAAGGAAAGCAGTGAGTGGGAAAGACAATCATGCACATGGACTCCTCAGTTCTTTTTCCATGAGAGTACACCAGATAACTGCGAAATTAATCCTACATGAGTAAATAACAATACTTGAAAAAATGTTTTTATGTTTTCGATAATATAATAGAATGATTTAGATACGAAACTGTAAATTATTTGCCCACAAGGTTGTAGGCAAAGTAATCATTTTATGATGAGGCTAGGAAAGGTTCTGTGTGTATCACAAGCAATAATTTCATCCCTATGTGAACAGCTGACCTCCAGGTATGTGCAGGCCTTGCCAATCATCTCATGGTGTCTGCAGTTGAACAGCAGCACTGGTAAGGAGGTCAGAACTTGCTGTGCCGTCCACATCACAACAGCTGATTCGGAAGCAAAATTTTACCAACAGTGACAAAGGAGCTAAAACCATCTTCTGTGTAATATGGCACACGTCCTACTTTCTAGTCTCTGGAGAGTGGGTAAGGAATTAATTAGAGAATGATTCAGGAAAAGGGGCGTTTTCATAATTTGTCTTCTCTCTTTTGCATCTTTCTCCTGTTTTCCCCTTATTGTTTGCTCGTTTAATCTGCTCCTGAAAGAAACGATGCCTTCTCTGTTTGTTTATATAAACAAGAAATGTTTAAGAAATAGACTGTACTAATACAATGCTAGAGTTCCCCCATCATTCTCACATTTGCCAATCTTTACTAAAACCTTCGTGTGGAAACAGTGAGGTAAATCCAGCAACAGAAGGAATGTTTGCCAACAGCATTAAGGTACAGTCAGGGTCCACTATCTCATGACGTACGTGTTGTGAAAATCCACTGTACTCTGCAAACCTGCACAATAAAACCCACAGGGCTTGTGGGAAAAATGGATTTAGGGGCATAACCCTCAACAACTTGGTCAATAACATGTTATAAAAGCAGCCTAATAAAAAGGGTAGTACAGTTTCACACATGTTGAATGGTTAAGAAATACAACAATATTATGGCACATAACTTTTCTATGGAAGGGGACAGTATAAAGATTGAAGCTTATGAGTTATTATAAAATGACAGAAAGAGGGTTATTGAAATTGGATCTGGGATGTTCATGAGTGTGACTAACAACACACAGTGAATTGAAATCTTTGAGGAATGTTTGAAGTGTCACTGTTTCTTACCTTGCTTTGTTCAGATGAGCAGTTTTGGCATGTACCTAGTGTTCTTCTTAGGAGAACTGCACATAAGCAAATATATCTATCCAGACAGACACATAACTATTTCTTTTGACTGGGGCTGGGTTTGAACCCACCACCTCCGGCATATGGGGCCCGTGCCCTACTCCTTGAGCCACAGGCGGCGCTGCCCTATTTTCTTATAGATATATTTGTTTACATTATGTGTGTATGGATTCTCATAACTTAGAACCATATAACTAGACCTGACTATATCTGGAATTATGGAACTTTTAGAAAACCTGATAAGATATGTGACTTTTCCATAAATATAAACAGATACAGGCATATCCTTATGCACATTGTATATACAGTAACATCCCCATTCCTTAAATAATTGCTGCCACTGGTGACATGTTCACAATGTTATTTTGCCTCACTAGATTACATACCCCTCCACCTTTGTTTTGTACAAGTTTAAATTCATGCTTTGGAAACTGATAAATAATGAACACTCATTTGGTTGGTCAAGGAAATTTCAAATTCATTTTCAAATATATTTTTATGATTCAGGGTAGCTTTGTGAGTCCTCAACGCCTGATTTATGATTAACATTACTTTTCTATACTGGTATAAGGGCACAGCAAACCTCACAAGTTTGTGTTATCAGAGTTTTCCAGACTATTCTTAAGAAAAATTCCATTTGCTGGGGGAAGGGCATGTAACAAGGGCAATATGATTTTATAGTACCCATATTTAAAGTGCTGTCTTCTTATGGCTAAAATCCAAAGCTTGACTCTTGTTTACATCATGAAAATTAAAGAGGAAAACAGTGTTAAATCTTAATGAAGCAAAAAGTTATGGGTTCATGTTGGAGCCAGATTAAATTATGTCCCACAATGGGCTAATTATTGCAAATCGCTAATGGTACTAAGACATAAGAGTAATCTAAATATTTTTTATTCTCTTAATATTCAATATTACCTGTATGTAGGTAATAAAGATGATAAACTAATACTTTCATCCGGTCAAACTAATGTAAAGTAATAGTTTTCAATCAGGGCAATCTTTTTATTTTATTTATTTATTGCAGTTTTTGGCTGGGCCTGAGTTTGAACCTGCCACCTCCGGTATATGGATCCAGTGCCCTACTCTTTTGAGCCACAGGTGCCGCCCTCAATTGGGGCAATTTTGACCCTCAGGGGATATTTGGTAATCTGCAGAGATATCATGACAGTTGAGGGGGAAGCAGTGTGAGATGGATATGTGCGGGGAAGAGACTTGAAAAGCTGCTAAACAGACCAGCACACACAGGACAAATCTCTGCAAAGACTTTTATGACCCAAAGTGTCAGTAGTGCCATTAGAAGAAATGTTTTATGTATTTAAATAAATAGATTGACTCATACATGTTGAGTAAAATAGTCAAGCATTAGTCTGTGCTGCTTAGACAGATTACATGATGCTCATGCTGTTTTGAATGTGCTTATATTATATACCAGCACCCAACCCTGCCCCAAAGAACCCAGAATATTCTCCATATTTTTGCTTTATGATTATGACTCATTTGGCCAAATAAAAGTAATTAAAATACTAATAATATCAATAAATAACATTTCCTGCCTGCTCATCATGTGTTTGAGACTGTTTTGAATATTTTTCCAGGTTCTATTTTATTTAATTCTCACAACAACCCATGATATATGTGCTATTTTTGTCACTGGTTTATAGATGATGAAATGGAGAGGTTAAATATCCAAGTCACACAGTTCATAGTCATGGAACTAGGAAATTTGCTAGGAAACCATATGTTATAAATCTTGAAATTCAAGCAGCCCATGTTTGTTGTAACTGTGTCAAATGGTAGTTTGTTTGGGAGTATAAAAATGTCCACTGACATCCTAAGCACGTTAAGGTTACATCCAAATCTGTTCATTGATGCTTAAGAAAAGAGTAACCTCTGCTTTGCTCCATGTTCATTCCTATATCACACAGAGACCAAGAAGACTGAATGAAAACATGGTTAAAGGATGAAAGGGTGAAAGGCAGGAAAGGCCAAAGAAGAGGAATAACAAAATATGTAGGACGTTTGTTTCTGAGTGGTAGAGGACAGTCATGCCAGCTTCAAAACTAAGAAGGAAGAAAGTCTCCCCGAGACAGGAAAAATCATGAAAATTGAGACCTACTGCTGCGTGTCCAGTGTTCTTCTAACCATGTTACACGTGTTGATTCACAAAACGCTCACAACCACCTTGGGAGGTAAATAAGTCTGTTACTCCCATATGACAATGAGGAAATTGAGACAGACACGGATTGCTAGCTTGTCCAGGCCATTCAGACATCCAGGACCCAAAACAATATTGGAACCCAGGCATTACGGTGCTAGCAGGCCTGTTCTACAGGGCTTTAAAGAAGATGCTTGAGAAGCCAAACAAAAAAATGAGTATCTGCCATGTCTGAACATAATTCTAAGTATAGTGAAGAATATACATAATTCTAAGTACAGTGAAGAATCCATCCATTTTTGCCTATTGGCAGTGCGTATGTGCGTGTGTGTATACGGAAGATGAGAGCGTGGGCAGGTGCACACACTGCATTTTAATGTTCTTGGAGCTCACGTACAATAGGGTGATAGAGGAAAATTACGTGAATATGTTAAGGTGTTGGAAACTGCTTAGATGTTTTCCAGCACATAGAAGCTGAAGGTTAAAGGAGTTTATGAAAGAATTTATTCAATAACCTGTGAATTTAATCAACATTTGCTTTCTCCCTAATAATGCTCATGTTTGGAAATAATCGTTTTGTTAGCTTGTGGTGTGCCCTTCACATTGTTTTTAATAAAGGGGACATGAGGGAAACATCTGTAGTCGTCAGAGTAAGTGATTAGGCTGCAGCAATCAGAGGCTTAAACTTCAGAAAGCATGAATTTTGACTGGAAATATAAAGACTACTTTGTTAAGTGAGTGATCTGGGAACTTTGTGACGATGTGACTTGCTCTGTGTATACCCACATAAGTCACATCTCTCACAGGTGGACAATATGTTCAGTGTCTGTACGAGAGCACCTGGCTATGAAATCAATGGTGTTGGAGCGATTGGGAGATATATTAATACAATAATTTAATTCTTAATTATCATCTTTCTAAAAATCTCTGAGTTTTGCTATGCCAACCTCTGGTAGAGGTATATGGTAAGTTCTTAGCTACCTGTGAAGAGCATTCAGGAACATCTCATCACTTGATTGAATTTCTTTAAACAAAGCTTTCATGGTGCGACCAAGATGTGATCAGTCTTCCCCATCCCTGTGTCTTTCTTCAAACTTTTCTCTTTCTACCTGCATGTTATTCTTTGGATTTTTTTTTTTTTCGGTTTTTGGCCAGGGCTGGGCTTGAACCCACCACCTCCGTCATATGGGGCCAGTGCCCTACTCCCTGAGCCATAGGCACCACCCCTATTCTTTGGATATATATATATATATATATATTTTTTTTTTTTTTTTGGTAGAATTGAACCTAAGAAAGAATCTCATTGTTAATGTGTGGTTACCTGATATTGCTGGAGCTATGAATCCGTTTGGTGGAAACATTTAATTTACAAATGAATCCGTCAAAAACTTCATATCAAATGCCTGAGTTAGGAAAGCTATTATACTTTAAATGAAGTACTGTGAGACTCCGGTATGGTTCTGAAAATATTTACATTGTAATACATGTTTTTCTTCCATGGAACTCAGGCTGTTTCACAGGCTATGTTTTATAATCTCAGTATCTCATCTAGCTAGTCGTAGCAGTAATTATAATAGTAATAAATATCTAGCTTTCATTGAGTGTCAGACATTGGTAAAGGCAGTAAAACTTATTAAAGATTTAGCTCAACTCTATGTTGCTTCTGGGACTAGGATTTCATTTATAACACCCATTTTAATGAAATAATGTGCTCTCTACCTACCCATCTATATTTTCAAAGTATGCTAAAATAATAAAATGTTATTGAGTAGCCTATAGGTCTTATATCTTCCGCCTCTTTGCCTGAGGAAAGACTACCAGGGCGTCTAATTGATGAATCTGTTTCTGATCTGAACTCCAACCTCTGTGACTTATCGCAGCAAGAGTCATTTTTTTATAAGCTCAAATTTGATCAGTTCAGTGTCACTCCCCCCTTTGGAAACCTTTTTTAGAATAAAAGAAAAACAGCACAACCTAAAAACCCGACTGGATTGGCTCAGACCTTTTTTCCAGCCATCTTACACAATTTTCCATATTCTTTTTCCACTTGAGACACGTTGCCTTTCTTTGAGACCTGGGCCTTTTGAACATGTTGTTATTGTTTCTAAAAATAATATCAATGTCAAGTGAGGAATGTCAATATACATACCAATGAATAACATGAGAAAAACACATAATGTGGGCTGAATGAGCTCTTACATGTTCTAGGCACCTACCAAAGACCATACATGGATTATATCATGTTATCCTCACAGTGACTGCAGAACAACACACAAATGCTTAGAATGATCCTCCATATCCTATTCAGGGAGTTAAAACATTTTGGCTCAACTAACTCTCACTCAAATGTCACTTCCTCAGAAATATCTTCCAGTTAATATGGCCGTCAAAATGTAGGGTTCTTCCGCTCTGTGTATCACTGGGCACCAAGTGCACCAAGAAGGGAAAATGATTTTTATTCATCACAGTTGAATTCTCAGTTTCTCATAGAACATAGTGTCAATAAGTATTTGATTTGTCAATAATGTATATTTGATAAGTGGGATTTAATGAAGTTTTACAGTATAACTCAACACTGAAAGGAAAAGAGCTTGATAAACATGCAGCTTCGAGAGAAGTCACGTAGAAGGTGATAAAGTAATCATCGCACTTCTTGGTAAATGGTACCAATCGTAAATTTTTGTTTCTGGAAGGGAAAGCAGTTCTAAATCTTGGCATATAAAATTTCTTCCTGTTTCCAACCGAATACATGAACTACTACTTTTTAGGAAGTCTGAAATGCCATCAATTTTAAGACTCACTAGTGTTTTATATACTCTTTAGAGAGTAAAACGTTGCCAATAAAAACATACAATGCTTTCTTGTCACTTAAAATTGCATATGTCTCACTAATAAAAGAACCTTTTTATACTCAGTTATACAATGACATGTACATTGATAAATGGGAAACACAGATTTTAGCATTTCTAAATCTAAAATCTCTCTGCATTTACCACCCTTCTCTTTTGGATCAGATTTCAACCCAGAGTCTTCTGTGGTCATGTCTTTTCATGTAATGCTGTTCTTCAGGGTATTAAGAACATTGGTAATGCAGAATTTCTGATGAGGATCATTCATTGCTCTCTCTGCATTGCTCACTTGTATTATCTTGTTTTGTTTGTCCTAGTGATGACTTTCCTTCTGCAAGATTTCTTGCTGATACATTTGTCTTTTTAGCAGAAAAATCCTAGACAATAATCAGGACTCACATACCTACTTCAAATGGTCCTTAAATGGTTTATTGACTAAAGCAATGTGAGGTCACGGTTGTGCCGCCAAGCCAGCAGGAATAACACGTTTGCACTTATGCCAAGCAAGGAAAACTATGCCCAACTTCTCTTTGCGTTGACCACAATTCTAAGATGTGAAAAAATGTGCTTTTGAGGTTTATTGAAATAATTAAAGATTCTACATCAACTGTGTGTCTAGGACTGTGATCAGTATTTCAAATGCTTATTTCTCTAGTCATTATTTCTCGTAACCAAGATCAGGTAAGCTTATTATCTCTATTTTATAGATAAAGAGACAGAGATTCAATAGAGTCTATAAACCCTCCTCTATAAATACGGAACAACAAAAACATTAACTTAGTGGGTGACTGTGTGCTGTAAATGAGGTAATTGGATGAAAGTGTGCAGCTCAATACCCGAAAAATAGTAAATGCCTCCGAAGTAGCCATCTTTACATTGCTCTACATTTGACATTGTTCATTTGTTTATTAAGTATTTTTGAGCATCTGCAAGGGACTAGTTACTGTTCTAGGTACTGAGTATACATCATTAAAATATTAAAATATTTATTTTATTTTATTTTATTATGTCGAATACACATAGAGCTTGGAAACATTCATGCATATGTGGGGTACAATGTGCTGATTTTTTTTATACAATCTAATATGATTATATTTAACCAATCAACATAGCTTTCACCTCAATTACTTGATTATGGTGCCCAAACATCTATGTCCTGAGCATTCAGGCTAGTGGATTATTCATAAAGATATACTGTTTTACTTTTAAGGGTTTAGTTTAAGTAAATTACATCAAATCATCTTCGATTCAAGGTGTGATAGAGATGTTTAAACATTAAACAGGCTTTCGACAAATTTATTAAAGTATGCAAATTTATTAAGAAAGTAAAATTCTTTAGGCAGACTATTTCAGCGGATTTAGCTCATGGAGAAAATATTCTTTGTAAGAATAATGTAAGTAGCTCCAACATGTATAATTGTACAATAACAAGATTTCTTCACTGAATTTGGGGAAATATCTCTTAATTTCTATATGAAATGGCCAATCAAGGCTGTTATATTAAAATATGAGACTCATTCCTGCAAAATCAGATCTATATGGCTAAAGAAGTAAGTTTATTGAATTTCCCTTGGGCATACTTATCTAAAAGAAATTTGTTTATGGGCATGTTTTGAAAAGAGCATATAATATAAAACAAGATAATCATTATACGTAAGTTGTATTTGCGCTACCTTGGTAAGAATCATATCAGTATCAATTAATTTTTAGCTACTGAATTGGTACTGATTTCCAAACTTTGAGACAGAAGCTGCAGGGTTTTCATTTATTTGGCATTAACATTCTAAGAGATCAGGGTCCAAAATAAAGTTATTTTTACAGCAAGCATAAAATGCTTTATAAATTGTAGAAGAGAAATTTGGATCTAATTTGTCCTCAGAAGAGTGTATTACCATGTCATATCTCTCACATATGTGATACACTTTTAATACATACTATTAAAAGTCTATTTGTAGAATATTGAAATTCACCTGTCTTTTCTTTGCCTTTTCTACACTATTTCAATTGTGTATTGCAGAATTACTTTTATTCTATTATGTGGCAGATATAATTTCTTATATTTACCTGTTCTGTGTAATCTTTAAGGGCACAATTTCTGGGGTCTGCTAGCGTGGTCCATTTTATACTAGACGTGATGTTTAAAACAATACTGACCCCTTCCTTGATTCAAATGCTTCTTCCATAAAATGACAAGAATGACATAGCCTTGTCATTTTGTTCTGAGAATTTAATGAGATAACATAGGTAAAATAACACAGCACTAAGTTTTAAATAGTGTACAGTAGAGCCCTATAAACTATAATAATAATAAATCTTTCATTATTTAGCTGTTTCAAGAAAATTCATATCTTTCTCAACATACTAACATTATTAACTTCAACATACAATCCTGTTTGGATTGGATTTCTATAGCCTTAAATTTAGAGATTAAGTTTGGAAAAACAGGAATCCTTAAAATAATGTTTTGTTATTAAACAGATTTTTTGCTACGTTTTTCCTTCCTCCAAAATAGTTACTTTTTTTCCCTAAGCTTCTGAATTGCATGAATGTTTTTGAGCTTTTCTTGTTAGAAAAAAGAAAAAAAGAAAACTCAAAGCTATGAATAGGTACATATTTGATGTTATTGGGCAATATTTGGCTTTATTCCATGATATGAAAATATGAAAGAAAAAGGAGGAGGAAGGTAGGGAAAGAGAAAGGGAAGAAGAAGAAAAATATGAGAGTCTCATCCTATAAATCATTTGAAATAAGGTGCTGAGAGCTTGAGGTGGGAAATTATTTTACTTAATTTTTACGACATCCTAAGTATGCTTCTAGATCTAGTCTCCTTGTCTGGGTATATAATCTTAGGCTTAAAAAGGGTAACTGCTTTAGCTTCACATCACTTCAGGCTGAATCTAGGGATTAGGAGCTTCACACTGCTGTGTCTTAGTCCCCTACTTCTAAAGGGCCTGGAAGTGAAGTTTTGAGTTGCTCTTTGTCTGGAGTGACAGTATTCTTAATTTCTAATTGACAGGATAGCTTGGTTTATGCCTGTTAAGTTCTGGTTCTATTGCAATATGAAACTGTATATTTTATGCTTCCTGAAACGTTTTGAGATTGTATCTACACTATAAATTAAATTTTATTTAGGACTAGCTTCCCAAAATAAAGAAGTGTTTTCTATTTAAATGGTTCAAAATTGGATATAATTTGCATATACCTGCAGTAGTAACTAACTTATTTTCTGAACCAATTTCTGATTTCTCCAATTATCACTATCAAGAGTATAAATGTAGCTCTTCGATTCCAACATATTTTAGAGACCCTGTTATTACTAGCCGCCTCAGAAAATAAACATTTTTTAACAAAAAATATATGAAAACTGAGTTTTAAATCCACATTAATGTTCTATTAACTATTGTACTACACAATTTACGTCGAAATTATTTTTCACATTTCTGTTTAATGCTCTAAGTTGACTTGCTACCTTCCTGAAATACATAGACTCTGTTCATTGCATAGTTTGGCAGGATGGTTTGTGTGTGTGTATATATATATATTTTTTTTTTTTTTTTGCAATTTTTGGCCGGGGCTGGATTTGAACCCACCACCTCCAGCATATGGGGCCAGCACCCTACTCCTTTGAGCCACAGGCGCCACTGAGGTTTGTATATTTTTTAGGTATACTTTGTAAATGACATTTTGAAGATTCTGAAAGAAAAAAATCTATTCAGTCAATTTTGCAAGATAGCCGTCTTTAAGAAATTCAGTACAAGATGCCATTTACACAATAATTGCAATATAAATTACAAGAGTTTCAAACTGCATAACAAGTTGATATTAATTTTGCTATGCATATAGAAAAGCCATATATACAGTACACAGTGCTAATTATTTATAATTATCCTTACTCATTTCCCCTTCCTTCCCATGTGAACAAAACTAAAAAAAAAATGGTATATTGTAAATGCTCAGCAAATATGTGCGTATGTATTTCCATTATTCATTCAGGAGATAAAAATATTCAAAAAGGAACTGAAACAACTGCCTGTAGAAACAAACAAAAAAAATCCAAAAATAGATATTCATTCAATATTTTGCTTTATGTTTTCTATCAAACGTGATTTAATTAAGTTTTAGAATATACTTTTTACTTTTTAATCACTATGATAACTTTTACAAGAGTAATGTTAACGCTTCACTTTACATTTCTGTAGTGAGTTAAATGCTCCTACTAGAAGTATACTTTTTTTCCCAATTCAATGAGTTTTCATTCTTCTATATGAAAAGGTTATGCCCAATTTCTTCAAAGCAACTTGATATTTTTTTAAATATATTTCACTTCAAATCCTAGTGTAATAGCTCTAACTAACACCATGGCTTAAAAAGTCAGTAGGATTGAGATAAGGCAATTATCTTGTTTTCTTGCATGAGTCAACAAACAGAATTCATTAGAGGGCTGGCTCTCTGTATGATGCGAAGCTATTGTGAAATGCAAAGTATATTTAAAATGTCTCATGCTTGCCTGCTCAGAATGGTACATTTAATAATCTCAACTTTTCGTGTTTAAAAAAACCACTGATATCTTTGATTTCTTTATAGTAAACATGTTGCTTAATCAAAAATTTATAAAATTATCATATTATCTAGAAATATAAAATGCCATTATTATGTAAAAGTTCGCATTAATAAAAGGAATACTCTTTGTAAATTTATTATACCCTAGGTTCTTTCTAATTAGATTGTTGTCAAAACAGATAATCATAATTTTCTTTCTTTTCCTGGAAACCAAGCACATAAGAGTTATATAGATCAGTTATTATTATTTATTTTTTTGCAGTTTTTTTTTTTGGCCAGGGATGGGTTTGAATCTAACACCTCTGGTGTATGGGACCAGCACCCTACTCCTCTGAGCCACAGGTGCTGCCCCAGTTATTTATACTGTATTGATATTTAAGCTGATAGATATTGTGTGGATTCTCAGCACACAATAAATACTCTTTGTTGTAATTGTACCCAGAATTAGCTGTAAGTTACATTGTGTCCATTTACATAAACTTTGTTTTTTGTTATTTTAAGAGTTTACAGAAAGACTTCTCTATACAGGTAAAAACATTATCTTTGTAGTATAATGTGTTACCATATGGTAAATAGTTGATTATTACTTATCATTAGAGGACTAATACCAGAAAATAAAATATTAGTAATATTGAAAGTATAACATCTTTATTTTCTCTTACCCTTTATTTTTACTCATCTAAAGATTGTATATGATAACATATTATCCATTTAAACCATCTAAAACATTGGTTCTCAACTTTCCTAATGCCTCCTATTGCTGCGACCTTTTAATACAGTTCCTCATGCTGTGGTGACCCCCAACCATAAAATTATTTTCATTGCTACTTCATAACTGTAATTTTGCTACTCTTATGAATCATGATGTAAATATCTGATATGCAAGAGGAGGCAGGCTCAAATCTAGCCCCGGCCAAAAAAAAAGAAAAAACTGAATTCATAAATATCTGATATGCAAGATGTATTTTCATTGTTACAAAGTGGTTTCAAACCACAAATTGAGAACCACTGATCTAAAACGTTCCAGAATTTTTTGTTTGTTTAAGTGCATGCCATTTCTGGAAGTACTAGATTCCACCAATAATCAACTTCAATTTCATGAGTCCTAAATTTGTTTTCTTGTAATATAAAGCTGTGACTTCTAATTTTAACTTCATTTTATAGTATGTATTATATAATTATACATCATATAAAATAATTATATTAAATATACAATTTCAAGTGTACTTGAAGTAGTATTTCAAGTAAGCAATACTATATTATATATATACATAAAATTAAAATAATTTAACTATATAATTATCTACCAACCTTAGCACTGCTTTCCCAGACAGATGATTTCCTATTTCCAGGCTTCTAGCCATCATTAGTTTAGCATTCAGCATTACCAGAACTCCGGGGTATACTTGTATGTCATGGTCATTATTGTAACACCTTCACTTTGCCATATATTTGGCTTTGTGGTGTACTGTCTGTTAATTACTTAGGTCTTTCTCTAAGAATTCTTTCTTGTAATATTCCATAAAAATATAAAGCATGTTTTTTGTAGATAGACAATTCAATAAGTTTAGTAATTTAGTAATGCTTTTAAAATATTTTTCTTACAAAACTACACTAGTCATGTATATTTCTACGTAAATGAATAGTCATAACTATGTTGGGATGGATAATTATATGAAGAAAATAAAGGAATTAAAATTAAGTGAAGACAGGAGTTGAACATATCTCTGTGACATTTGTCTATGATTTCTTTTTCCCCTTTGGTTATGGTTTAGGTTAAAATGATTACAAGTATCCTACCTTTGCAGTGAAACAAGTTTTCTGCTTGTTGTTTAATTTTATCATCATCTTAATTACATTAAGTATATATTGTGATCTTCATTTTAAAAATGAGAGGATATGCACAGATAGAAAATTGACCTAAGAAATTTTAGCTGTGTATAAATCAGTTTGGTTAAGGAGTAGCTGAGACTTGAAAACATGACTCATGGAACAATTATTTCCATAAATTGCAGATGTTATCTTCAACTCTTCAAATTAGTTGGACTCAAGTCTTTAATACCAGTTATGATCATAAGAAATCTCAGAACTAGAATCAGAACAACTGGCAAAGAAAAGAATCATCTAAATGACCACTCAGCCACTTGAAATGTAATCCGGTGGTTCTCCAGGGATTCTTTTACCCACCAGGGAATATTTGGCTAAGTATGGAGACAATTTTGTTGCCACCATAGGTGGTCTCTGCTGGGGGCAGGGAGAGAGGTGAGGACTCTGCTGGCATCCAGTGGGCAGAGGCTGGAATCCTGCTAACCATCTTGCAGGGCCCACAAAAACCCACCAGAGCAAAAATCAGTTTACCCCAGATTTCAGTAGTGACCAGGCTGAAAATCCCCAAAACTAGATGATAAGGTCCTTTAAGGTAGAAGGTGGACATAAAACTTTCAATATAGCTACTGTTTATATACTAAGTCACCAGCATCAGTATCACTCCCTATACTGATAAATATGTGGTATAGTATTTTATGGATAGGAGAGTTGGTGGGAGTATATTTAGCTTTGAATCTTGATTCTACCACTTATTGGGCTGACAACCTTGGGAAAATGACTATGCTTATTTGATTTTTAAAATGGGAATGTTATAGTAATGATTTCTAAATGATAGGGTTGTATTGAAGATAAAGTAATGTATGAAAAAACGCCAAACCTGGAAAGTAAGTGCTCAGTAAATCATAGTCATTATGTGTTGTGTATTGATGGTTATCAAGATATATTAATTGTAGCGTAAAAATATGCATTTTTTGCATAACCCTGACTAATTTCTGCCAACAGCCCTTTTTAGACTGGTAGTAAAGTAAAACTAGCCATTTGTTAATAATTTATTAACATCTTAACAAAGTAAGGGTTATCACATTTTCCCTTTATTTCCAAAATTGCATGTAAGTTTCTAACTTATATAAAAGTTTGTGAGAGGTGGCAGCGTTTTTGGTCACCACTGGCCCACTTTGGTATATTTTTCTTTTTACTTTTTTTAAACAGTGTCATTAATATGTTAGAACCTCTGTAGTTGATTAACTCTTTAAGTTGACCTAATTTTCATAGGCTAGACATGCACCACATGTATGTATCAGTACAGCAGGCCTGCTACCTTACGACCATTTCCGTACATTGACCAGTTTGTTATGGTCGTTTGAGTGGTTAACTTACAGAGGTTCTACTGTAGTTCCTTTCTTCTTTTTTTTTTTTATTGTTTTGGATTCATTGAGGGCATAAAGAATTAGGTTACATTGATTGTATTTGTTAGATAAAGTCCCTCTTATAATTGTGTCCCTCCCCCAAGAGGTGTGTCACACACTGAAAATCCCCACCCCCTTCCCACCTCCCCTTTCCCTCCATTTTGGCATCTTTTGCAGCTTTTTATTTCCCTGGTTCCCATTCAGCCAGAGCTTTACTGCTGAGGCATTTGGAGGACATTCTTTTGCCAGTCTGGGCTCT
>CAUYQV010000493.1:0-21798 GCA_963574575.1 Galagoides demidoff
GGCTAAGGCGCCAGCCACGTACACCTAAGGTGGCAGGTTCGAATCCCCAGCCCGGGCCTGCCAAACAACAATGATGGCTGCAACCAAAAAATGGCCGGGCGTTGTGGCGGGCACCTGTGGTCCCAGCTACTTGGGAGGCAGAGGCAAGAGACTCGCTTAAGCCCAGGAGTTGGAGGCTGCTATGAGCTGCGTTGTGGCGGGCACCTGTGGTCCCAGCTACTTGGGAGGCAGAGGCAAGAGACTCGCTTAAGCCCAGGAGTTGGAGGTTGCTATGAGCTGCGATGCCATGGCACTCTACCCAGGGGGATAGCTTGAGGCTCCGTCTCAAAAAAAAAAAAAAGAAACAGACTCTCACTTTGTCACCCTCAATAGAGTGCCGTGGCGTCACAGCTCATAGCAACCTCCAGCTTTTGGGCTTAGGTGATTCTCTTACCTCAGCCTCCCAAGTAGCTGGGACTACAAGCACCTGCCACAACGCCCAGCTATTTTTTTGTTGCAGTTTGGCCAGGGCCAGGTTTGAACTGGCGCTGGCACCTTACTCACTGAACCACAGGCGCCACCCATCTGGCCAATTTGTAATTTAAAGTTTAAAAAAGACTTCTCTGGGCGGTGCCTGTGGCTCAAGGGAGTAAGGTGCCAGCCCCATATGCCGGAGGTGGGTTCAAAACCCAGCCCTAGCCAAAAAAAAAAAAAAGACTTCTCTGATTTGAATATTTAAAAAACAATCAAATATTAATTATACTTCATGAGCTTTATTCTTCCAAAAGTCCTGGCGAGAAACATTCAGAGAAAAACCACAGAGAGTTAACACTTGGCCTCCCAATATAGCTGCCACCTTCCCAGCTGTGAGGAGACAGGAGGTGAGAACTTGCTCTCCCCAAGAGAAACACTGAGAGGACAGGGAAGAATTAGCAGCTGACAAACAGCCCCAGGCCTACCCAACAACCACAGGCCACCAGAGGGCTCCACCCAGCAGCTCCTCAAGGTCTTACAATTTTGAAAAGAAACATCCCAGATTTGTAGGTAGAATATCGCCAATTTTAAAAATTGGCAATGATTCCACTTTTTTTTTCCCCAATAAGGCAGACCAGACCCATCATGACTTTGAAATAAACTCCCCCATGCGGCTCAGGCCACAAGTGGCAGACCCCACTTTCCTCAGCAACATGCCTGCCCTCCTTCCCTCCTCATCCTACCTCTAAGAAAAAAGCAAAAGACAAGGATGCCACTCAGGTGCACCTGAGAGTAGGTGAAGGAAAATTTTGTCCTGTTAGGGGCTGATGCACCCACATGTGCATGGCTATAAAACTGCATTATCAAAGAAGCAACTGATACTTGCCTTTAAGCAGTCAATCCTGAATTTTTCAAAATCATATAAAAGAGATAAAACATTTATTAAAAGTGAAACAATAGAAATTTACTCACCTTTTGTAAAGTTAAATAAAACTCTCTTGACCCACTTTACAATGGCAAAAACACACCAACGATCACTTGTAGTAAATTATACTAGTAATGAGTACATAAGATAAGCAAATGTTAAAACACAACACAGAGCAAGTGTACCTGAGCTGCAAACACCCCTCTTGCCCCATCAGGGCTGTCAGTACAGGCGGTGCCTGCGGAAACACCCCCTCCTCCAAGGGGCACTCCGTCCTCCACAGGAGCTACCGGACTCTCCTCCTGGACAGGCGCAGGGATAGCCGAGCCCTTCCTCTTCGCCGTCTTTTTCTCCGAATTCGCACAGTCACCTTTTGTTTTTCTCTGTCGGAAGTGAGCAAGCTGCGCAAAAATGTAGAGAAGAAGTAAAGGCAAAGGTAAGTAAGAAAAAAATAACAGAACCACAAGGTCCACAGACTGGTGGGGAACATGAGGCCCCAGGGCTGACCCAGGCCACTCAGCCACACCTGGCCAACAGACTGTTTCCCACAAACATCTATGAGGCCAGGATTAAGTTCAGAATTATATCTAGGACTATTAATTATGCCTATATGTAGACAAAAGAAAACAATACAGCTGATTGGCAGAATAGCTTTTCTAGCCTTTGGCAGTTTACAAAAAGTAAAACTTTAAAAAATATATCTATTTAGAAAACCCATGGTTTAAACCACACTTTTTAAAAATTATGTAAAAGCTAAACCTCTCCGTTCTTGCCCCCATTTTCCCCCAATGAAGAAGGAAATACACAGCCCAGCCAAAACTTCCTAGCTAGCCATGCATTCTGAAACAAGGTTCAGAAATAGCAAAAAATTAATTAAGCCAGGTCAATCTAACATCTTCCTTTATGAAATCAGATGTTCTATTTTTCATGACACAGCTCACCAAAGCACCAGGGACCTCCACAGAATGTCGCCCATTAGAAAGCACAACCTCGCTCTGCTCAGTTCTCAAATCCAAGGGCTTCAGACTACATGTGCATGCACTATCTCCCACTAACACCTTATCCAAAAGGTATACAATCTAACATCAGCTTTTCACAGGGGGACATTTATTCCCTCAAATGAGAAGTCATAAAAATAGATGCATTTAACAAACATCTGTGTAAATAATACAAGTGCACAATTCTCATGTGACACTGGAAAATTATACAAAGCTATTCACACTAGAAAAAGCCTCTCAAGGAAAAACTGCCTTCAAAACCAACCCCATTTTCATTTAATACCCTCCTCCATCACATTCCACCATCTGTGGCAGAGTTACCTTTCTGCAGCACAGGCCTGGTCTCTTACACCTTGTTCCAGCCTCACCTTCAATGCTGCAAATCACCACAAGCTTGAGAAACACAGTAAGTGCTAACTGAGGGCTTAACTAAGTGCTAACTGTGGGTTCATTTTCACCTCCTGGCCCATGTTGTATGCCAGGCCTTTCTCTTAAAACCCAGTCAAGTCTCACCATCAGAAGAAGCCTACGTGACAACCCTCTGTCCTCTGCCTGCCATCTGCCTTCCCTCTGCCTCACCCCAGTTACTAGTATTCTGGATGGTCTCTATAATGTGGTGAACCTGTGGTTTCCTCCAAGGAAGGAACTTGCAGTGAACATCCCTGCTTGCTGGTCCATAGGAAATTCATAAAGTGGCACCCTGTCTGACCTCAGACACAATTCCATGTGGCTCTCCCTCACTCCTTGACAGAGCTGGTAACTTCCTGGGGTCCCATAGCAGGACAGGGTGGCACAGGGAATGGGAGCCGCACCGAAAGTGCCCAGGTCTTCTCCACTTTGTCTCTAGGGTGGGGCTCATCTATTCAGCACGTGTTTTAGTCCCCACAATATGCCCCGAAAAGAGTGCACCTAACGGAGTAATTTTCTTTGAGGTAAAACCTGGGGCAGAAGGGCAGCATCTGTGGCTCAGTGGGTAGGGCGACGGCCCCATGTACCGAGGGTGGTAAGTTCGAACCCGGCCCCAGCCAAACTGCAACAAAAAATAGCTGGGCGTTATGGCGGGCACCTGTAGTCCCAGCTACTCAGGAGGCTGAGGCAAAAGAATTGCCTAAGCCCAGAAGTTGGAGGTTGCTGTGAGCTATGAAAGTGAGACTCTGTCTCTTAAAAAGAGAAAAAAAAAAAAAAAAAACGGAGGCAGAAGACAACAGCAGGATCCCTCATTGAAACCTGACTCCAAAGCACATGGAGTCCAGGGGAGCGACCACCACGCCACAGCTGTGACCGGTTGCGAACTCCCGTTCACCACTAGGGAACTTTCCATATGAAATGGCAAGCCAGCCGTGGTGGCTCACGCCTGTAATCTTGAGACCAAAGCTTAGAGCCTAGCTTGGGCAGCAAAGCGAGACCCCGATTCCACAATGAATAAAAAAAAAGTAGCCGGCCTCCTGTAGCCTGCAGCCCCTGATACTAGGGGGGCTAAGGCAAGAGACTAGCTTGGACCTAAGTGTAGCGCTGACGCCACCGCACTGCAGCCAGGCAACAGGGCCAGACCTGTCCCCAAACCATCAAAGAACACAAGCAAACGGAAAGTTTGCAAGGGGGAACCAGCCCTGGGCACAACTCTGCAGGGGAGCGTCCCACGCTGGGATAGCCCTCGGGTCACCCCCGGCAGCGTAGAAGCACCAGCCAGTACCAGCAACCCGCCGCTGACTACGCAGGCGCACGCCTCCCCGCTCCGGTACGTCGAGAACCCGGCACGCCTACGAGACGCTGCGCGGCCAGGATGCTTATTGGCTGCGGCCAGGTCGGGGACGGTCACAGGCGGAGAGCGGCGGATTCATGATGGCGGCAGCCAAGAGGCAGCTTCCTCCAGAGCCCGAGTGAAAGGCGAGACTTCGGCAGCGGCCGCAGCCCGACTACGCCCTCTCCCGGCAGAGGACGCTGGCGAGCACCGGAGCCCGCCCTTAGGACTTCCCGCTGGAGCTGTGAGAGTTGGCAGCTCTGCTGTTTACCTTCGCTCGCCCGGCCTCCACCTTCCTGCGCCGCCGCTCTTGCTCATCTCCTTCCATCGCCCCCTGGGGCACCTCGTGGCCCTCCTGGAGGTAGCGAGGCTGACACGGGGCCCTCTCCGCTCTATTTACACTACCTCCCGGGAGCCCGGTCTCGCCCGCCCCCCGCGGCAACTGTCACGCAGCGGTGCTTGCCCCGCCCCGCGCGCCAGCCAATCAGGACCCCGGGTCAGCGCTCGCGCACGCGCACTCAGAAGCGTGCGGAGCTGAGTTCCGCCCCGACCGGCCGCTGGCCTCCAATTGGTCGGGAACGTGTTCGCCTTCTTCTGGAGAACCAATGAACGGGGCGTAGAAGCTGAGGCGCGCGCTGCGCTTGTCGATTTCAAAACTTGCCCAGGTCTCGGCGCACCCAGTCTGTGACTCTGTGGGCCTCAGCCACTTTGGGCCGTGGCGCCCAAATTCGGTGGGCACTGGGATTACAGCCTGGCAGCTCTTAGCATTGAAGGGACGGAGAGCCCCTGAAGGGGGCCCTGGACCCTTGTCCTTTTAGTCTTGGGAATGCAATGGGCCCCGCCTGCAGGTGCTGAGCGGCGCGGGGTCTGCCCACGGCCCCACAACCGTCGGCCCCACCCATCAGTCCCACCTGGCGGAGCCAGGGGCTCGGTGCTGGCGCCTGTGGGTAGTGCAGGCGGCCTCACACCTGGGGTTTCTGTCCCGGATTGTGGAGCTGACTTGTCATCGAGGTCTGGTGGTCTTCCTGAGGAGGAAAATTCAGTGAGGGTGGAATTTTAAGTGATACAGTAATTTCACCCAATTCTAGATCAGGGAAAGAGGGGACTGACTGGTTCAGTGAAAGTCAAAAGCGGTCTCAAGTGAAAATGGGGTAAGATAAATGTTTGAGTGAATCATTCCAAGTATAGTGTAAATGGCTCTTAAAAAGGAATGTGTTGTACTTCCCACTCAATCTTGCTGTTAACCTAAAACTGCTCTAAAAACTACGCTGGGCGCCGTGGCTCACGCTTGTGATCCCAGCACTTTAGGAGGCCCAGGCGGGTGAATTGCTTGAGCTCAGGAGTTCGAGACCAGCCTGAGCAAAAACGAGACCCCCGTCTCTACTAAAAGTAGAAAAACTGAGGCAGTGGCCGCGCCTGTAGCTCAATGGGTAAGGCGCCAGCCATACAGGCTGGCGGGTTCAAACCCGGCCTGGGCCAGCTAAACAACGACAACTGCAACAAAAAAATAGCCGGGTGTTGTGCGTGTTGTGGTGGGCGCCTATAGTCCCAGCTACTTGGGAGGCTGAGGCAAGAGAATCACTTAAACCTTAAGAGTTTGACGTTGCTGTGAGCTGTGACACCAAGCACTTTGCCAAGGGCAACGTATTGAGACTCTGTCTCAAAAAAAAAAAAAAAAACCTGAGACAAGAGGATTGCTTGAGCCCAAGTTGGAGGTTGCTGTGAGCTATGATGCTGTGGCACTATAACCAGGGTGACAGCTTGAGACTTTGTCTCAAAAAAAAAAAAAATCTATATATATATATGCTTTTAAAGGGTCTCCACACCCATAGCTCAGTGGGTAGGGCACCGGCCACATACACTGAGGCAGGTGGATTCAAACCTGGCCTGGGCCTGCTAAAACAACAATGACAACAATAAATAGCTGGGCGTTGTGGCAAGCACTTGTAGTCCAGCTACTTGGGAGGCTGAGGCAAGAGAATTGCTTAAGGCCAAGAGTTGGAGGTTGCTGTGAGCTGTGATGCTATGGCACTCTCTACCAAGGATGACATAGAGAGACTCTGTCTCCAAAGAAAAAAAAAAAAATCTCCTCAGGAAGCCATAGAAACTCCGCCACCAGGTCTTATCTTCCCAAGTCAGACCACAGCCCTTTCCTATAGTGAGAGGGATTAGTTTGAGACCAACCTGAGCTCTGATCTAGAGGTCTTCTGGTTCCCAGACATGGAATTGGGTGGTTCCAGCAAATATAGGGCAGTGGGTCAGGGGTCAGGCAGACAGCACGACCCAAGGAGCAGGGACTGGGAAGACCACAGGCTCAGACTTTGCAAGGTCAGTCTGAGCACAGTGACTCATGCCTGTAATCCTAGCACTCTGGGAGGCTGAGGCAGGCAGATTGCTTGAGCTTAGCTTAAACAAGAGTAAGACCCTCTCTCTACTAAAAAAAAAAAAGAAAGAAAGAAAGAAAAACTAGTCAGGCTTGGTGGTAGTCAGGCTTGGTGGCGCATACCTGTAGTCCCACCACTGGGAGGTGGAGGCAAGAGGATTGCTCAAGCCCAAGAGTTTGAGATTGCTGTGAGCTATGATGTCATAGCACTCTAACTAGGATGATAGAGTGAGACTGTCTCAAAAAAAAAAAAAGACTCAGCACCTGTAGCACAGTGGTTACAGTGCCAGCCACATACAGTGAAGTTGGCAGGTTCAAACCCAGCCAGGCCAGCTAACCAACAATGACAACTGCAACAACCACGACAACAAAAACAGCCAGGCATTGTGGTGGGCGCCTGTAGTCCCAGGTACTTGGGAGGCTGAGGCAAGAGAATAACTTGAGCCCAAGAGTTTGAGGTTGCTGTGAGCTGTGACATCACAGCACTCTACCCAGGGTGACATAGTGCAACTCTGTCTCAAAAAAAAGAGAGAGAGAAACCCAGATTCTGCAAATCTCTCAATTTTTTTTATGTGTTATAGGTGTTGACTAAAGGAAAAAAATCAAGCTTTAAGAGGATTAAAGTTGGTTTTATTCAGAAGCCTGAGGACCACAGCACAGCAGTGGCCTTTTAGGGAGGTCTATCCCAATACACAACTCAGTGTTTGGCTGAATTTATACATAGGCAGTAGAGGTTCAGCACGTGGTTACAGATCTTACACATATTATTGTACATGCAGGGAAAGGCCAGGAGCAGAGTCATTTGTATATTATGGGATACAATGACTCAAGAAGAGACATGGGGCAGTGTGCTCTGTCCTCTTGTCTTCAGAGCATCCTTCTGGGGAGCTGCTGTATGTTGTCACAGAGTCAGGGGCTTGTGGAATTGTACTGGAGAGCAGGATTGAGCATATGAGGGTTCTTAGTTTGCTGCTTTATCTCAGAGATACATTTTTTTTTTTTGAGATGGAGCCTTAAGCTGTCCCCCTGGGTAGAGTGCCATGGCATCACAGCTCACAGCAACCTCCAACTCCTGAGCTCAAGCGAGTCTCCTGCCTCAGCCTCCCAGCTGGGACCACAATGCCCGGCTATTTTTTGGTTGCAGCCATCATTGTTGTTAGGTGGGCCTGGGCTAGATTCGAACCCACCACCTTAGGTGTATGTGTCTGGCACCTTAGCCACTTGAGCCACAGTCACCGAGCCATCGCAGAGATACATTTAAAGCATATTCCTCAGAACCCAAGTCATTTCTTTCTTTCTTTTCTTTTCTTTTTTTTTTTTAATAGAGACAGTTTCACTTTATCACCCTCCATAGAGTGCCTTGGCATCATACAGCTCACAGCAACCTCCAACTCCTGGACTTAGGTGATTTTCTTGCCTCAGCCTCCCAAGTAGCTGGGACTCCAGGCACCCACCACAACGCCTGGCTATTTTTTTTGTTGCAGTTTGGCCGGGGCCAGGTTTGAACCCACCCCACTCAGTATATGGGGCTGGCACCCTACCCACTGAGCCACAGGCACCACCACCCCCCAAGTCATTTCTGCATACATCCAAGAGGGCTTCTGCAAATGTGGGGCCCGAGTCTTATTTCAATCTATTTTTAACTGTTAGAAAGCTGTCAAGCTATGTACATGCTCTCAAGGAGAAGAGAGCATAACTCCCCACCACTCAGTGTGAGCTGTGCCTAATGAATCCCTCTCAGAGAACACAGGAAAGAGGACAAAGTGTCACTTTATGACAGAGGAACCTGACAGGTGTCCAGGTTAGCATCACAGAAGCAAGTCACTTGACAGTGTGTGCCTGTGATATGCAGTGGTGAGATCGCATTTCAGCTCTGTGATCCTTCCCCAAAACCCAAAAACTCTTTATGACCATGACAGAACATCATACAACAGCCAGGGGCAGTGGCTCATGCCTGTAATCCAGCACTCTGGAAGGCTGAGGTGGGTGGATTGCCTGACCTCACAGGTTCAAGATCAGCCTAAGCCAGAGTAAGACCTTATCTCTTAAAATAGCTAGGCGTAGGATGGCGCCTGTAGCTCAGTGAGTAGGGCGCTGGCCCCATATACTGGAGGTGGGTTCAAATCCCACTGTGGCCGAACTGCAACAGAAAAAATTGCCAGGTGTGGCGGGTGCCCATAGTCCCAGCTACTTGGGAGGCTGAGGCAAGAGAATGGACTTGAGCCTCAGAGTATGAGGTTGCTGTGAGCTATGATGTCAAGGCACTCTACCCAGGGCAACAAAATGAGACTCCGTCTCAAAAAACAAAAACCAAAGAAAAAGAAACCTCATACAGACTTCAGTTGAGGTGCATTTTGCAAAATGCCTGCCAGCACTCACCAAAGGCAAGGAGAGTCCAAGAGACTGTCACAAACAAGAGGAGCCCAAGGAGACATGATGACTGTATGTTATATGGGTCTTTGCTATCATGATGGGATACCACATTAGGGACATTAGGCAAAAACTAAAGAAATTGAATACGGTATGAGCTTTAGTTAATGTCTCAATATTGGATCATTAATTGTAACAAACGTAGCACATTAACATAAGAAGTTTGCAATAGGGATCGTATGTTGGCAATGTTCAGGTACCAACTTCTCAATTTCTCTGTAAACGGAAAACTATTCTTTAAAAAACCTATTAAAAGGTGGAGGCAGGAGGATCGCTACAGTCCAGGAGTTTGAGGTTGCTGTGGGCTATGATGACGCCAGGACAGAGTGAAACCCTGTCTCCAAAAAAATTTTTTTAAAGCCTATTAAAGAGAAAACTTGTCTGACAAATCCATGCCCACTGGTGGAAAGTGCGCCCCCAGGGACCATCCCCTCGCTACCCTGAAATTGACCGTGTTTTGTGCACACACAGGGCTTTCCAATGTCTCCTGGTTGCGTCACAACTGTGTGCAGACCTGGGGGCTCACGCGGGCCTGTACGGCGCCGCCTGACCCAGACAAGACCTCTCGCTGCTCCAGCTTCAGAGGTCTCAGGTGAAGAAGCCGCAGCTCACAGACATCAAAAGCAAACCCTAGAGCCCCGGGGTCAGCCCGGTCCCTCCAGCCTTAGGTCCTCTGGGCCCACGCGGGGCGTAGAAGGGCCTCAGCAGATATAAAACACCACGCACATCGACGAATATGGGCTGTGCAGGCGACTAGGCAAGTTTTTGATCAGTCTCATGAGGGGCGTGGCTGCCTCCCTACCACGTCCTCCGCCCCCTTCCCGCCCTCGCTGGGTCAGTCTAGCTTCACCCCTCGAGTTGCAGTTTTCTCTGCGGTGCTGCATCTCCAAAGACCCGGCGGGCGCCCGCGTCCTCTGCGGAATCCATCCCCGCGGAGCCCTACTGTGTCCTCCCAAACTCTGCGGCCCACCCTCCTTCCACCTGCAAAGCCACCTGCACATTGCAGACCTCGGCCGTGTGCCCCTCCGCACCCTGCGGCCACCAAGCTGCATCCCGCGGGTTAGGTCTCTCCCAACAACCTAGTCTCGTAGGTTTCGCCATCCTCCCCCGGGATCTGATTCTCTGCTACTCAGGCCTCAGCCCTACCTACTTCTCTGCTTTCCCGGTTACGCCCCACCTGGCCGCACCTGGGAACGGATGTTTACAGGTCTGGGGAGGAGACAGGGCCTGTGAGGACTCTGAGTGGGATCCTGGCAACCGTCTGCAAGCCAGGGACTGCCAAGGCAGCACCAGGTGGGCCTGGGGACTCTGCCACCTGGGAGAGATGTGGCTCTTCTCCTGCACAGCTGTCTTTGGGCAATGAGGCTGGTCTCCAGGAGGTAAACTGAGGCCCTCCAGAGGATCTGAGCTCCTGAGTGGTTCCCTTCTGCAGGTGACTGAAAACCAGGAAGAGACATAGGCTGTGGCCACCCCTGCCCCAGCAGTCAACTCCGCCATGCTGGACTCTTTGGTGGCAGAACAGATGGCCCTACTGACACTGAAACTCTTGGGACAGGTGAGACAGAACCCCCAGACACTCCTGTTTATAACAACTGCTTAAAGGGGCTGAGTAGGTTTAGCAAAGACAACTGATTTTTTTTTTTTTTTGAGATAGAGTTTCACTTTGTTGTCCTTGGTAGAGTGCTGTGACATCCAAACTCTTGGGCTTAAGCAATTCTCTTGCCTCAGCCTCCCATGTAGCTGGGACTACAGGTGCCCAACAGCGCCCAGTTATTTTTTAGAGATGGGTCTTGCTCTTGCTCAGGCTGGTCTTGAACTCCTGAACTCAGGCAATCCACCCTCCTTGGCCACGCAGAGTGCTGGGATTACAGGTGTGAGCTATCACAGCCGGCCTAGAACCTTGTATTTTACACTCACCTCTCCCTTTGGCAAACTGCCTGACAGTACATTCCTGCTTCCAAAGCACCCTTTTCAGTGGCTCTTGGCCTCAAAATGAAAAGATGTGGCTTCTTGGTTTCTTCTTTGCATTTGTACAGAACCAAGTAGGTTCTTCTTTCTAGTAGTATCTGTAGTCAAGAGCCAGGCTTCAACCTGCCAACCAAAACATGTCCAGAGCACAGCCCCACAAAACTCCTGCACAGTGTCCCAGCCATGGTGCTTAAGGAACATTCCCTTTGGAGACAGCCCTGCTGGTCCAGGACACTGGGACCCGGGGGCTGGGCCTGGGCCTCATCATAAACTTCTCTGAGGGTCTGGGTGGCCTGCACGTCTTTGCATGACTCACAGGGGCATCTGCTGCCTGCATTGTTCCTCTTGCAACACCCATTACTGGCCTCTGACCAACCCTGCACCTCCTCATCCAGATGGCCTATGGGCTGCAGTAGAGGGTCTGGCAGGGGTCACCTTGGGGCAGACCCAGCAAGCAGCTGCTTGGCTCATGACACCAGTGGAGTGATCAGGTGCTCAATGGCCAGGAAGCCCAGATGGCCTCACCCAAATAGTTTCTTCTGGAACTCTCAAGAAATCTGCCCAAGGGGCTGATGTGAGCACACACCAATGACCTTTGTGTCACTCGGTCACTCCTAGAGTGGGCTGGGCCTCCACTCACGCCAGGCAACTGCCTGGACCCAATATTCCTATCTCGTCTCTTTTCCTCACAGAAGCTGGAGCAAGAACGAGAGAACATGGACAGGGATTCTGAGGGCCCCCAGCTCCTACCAGGTGAGAACTGCATGGGCTGCACAGGCTGAGAGCAGCCACTCCAAGGGGAGGCAGGAGGCTATGGCCTGGAATTGCCCCTTGGATACCAGCACAACTTCCTTTGTGTTGGAGTTGGGGAAGCCTGTGTTTTCATCTTTGAAGCATCCCCATACCTCCTCCCCTGTAATCTGTACACCCCAACAGGGCTGCATTCATCATTCCCATTTGTGAATGAGAAAATGGGAGCACAGAGAGCTTGAATGACCTCCTCCAGGCTGTGCACAGGCCCAGAGGAACAGTTCTTGTCCTTTGGTACATGGGGCAGCCCTTATGCTGTAGGGTCTCCAGGCACCTCCCAAAGGAAGCTGACAGAGCCTAGGGTCCCAAATCCAGAAAGAAAATCTCAAACAAAAGTCACCTGACCAAGAGGCCAGTGAGAAGAGAACAGAATGGCTGTAAATATGCTGGGGGGATGCATACTGGAGGAGAACCCAGTGGACTGGCCCACTCTAGGGGCCCCTGGAGTGACTCACCCAAAGACTGAGCCCCACTCATCCTTAAGGGCCCTGCCTCACAGACCCAGAGGGACTTTGTATCACAGGTGTGCAGGGGCAACTCAGTGCTTAGGTCCCAAGGACAAATCTGTACCACGTGACTTCTAGCTCCTTTCCAGGAATGAAACTTTGATCCCCTGGTCAGCCCCCACCTCAAAGAAGACTGGGTTTCCTGGACTCCCCTCCTCAAGAGCTGCCCTGCCCTCAGCTCCAGGCTCTGCTCCTTTCTGCTTTGGGATGAGTGTGGATGAGGTGGGGCACTCTGACAGGTCCATGTGACATGTGGGCACCAGTAGGCTTGGAGTGTTCCTCAGTAAGCAACGTGTGCTTCCCTCTAGGAAAGGGGGACAGGCCCGAGGCCATGCTGCAGAGTGCTCTGAGGAGAAGGAAGGACCTTCTGCAGCAGCTCTGGGTAGGCCTAGCCAGGCACCTGTGGCTGAGTTGGCAACCACCCTCAGTCCACAGGCACAGGGGGAGTCTTTCTGGGTTCTTGGGCCTTGTTGTCTAATGTCTGCACCCTGTGGATGGCTAACATGAATTGTGATCAGGTGAGAGACTTACACCTGGCCTTGTAAACCCTGCCATGCTGGGCCCTAAGAAGGGCACTGTTACTTTAGAAACATGCTCTGATTGCTTGTATCAAAGGTGGAATGTTGAGTGAGGGCCCAGCTTCAGCAGGAGGTGGGTTCCAGGCTGCCAAGGCTCTATCTACACCACAGTTGCCAGCTCCAAGGGAGGACCCCAGTGAAGCAGGTGCCAGCAGGCTTGGGAGGGGGCGGGCTGAGGGAACAGACTCTGCTGACTAGGAAAAGAAAGCAATGAGAAACTAGTTAAAAGAAGAGAAACACTCCTGTGTACACCACATGAAAGGTCCTTGGGCTTTACTTTCCAGCAGCCTGGCTCCTTGCTGGCCTGAGGGCTTGAGCAACCCCAGGTCCTTATTCCCCAGCCTGGGAGAGAGGCTGCCTGTGCCCATCAAGCCCCCCACCCCTGCCACTGCCCACAGGCTCTGCCTTGGCATTGCAGGAGCAACATTTACTGGACCAGCTCTCCCAGGCCCACTCCTGGAGGGAGGTGAATGAAGGAGCCCACCTGCCAGCCCTGACCCCAGAGGGGCCCCCTGGGGGTACCTACCCCACCACCTCCCCACCCCCACCAGCTCCAGAGCCACCTCGGATCATCCAGCACATGGTAAGGGGGTGAATTGCACAATGGGGTGGGAGGGGCAGATATGAGACCTTACAGATGGGCAAGGAGGGTCTGTGCCAGAGAGACTCATGTCACCTAGTCAGGGCGTCAGTCACTCACTTCCATCTTCTCAGCTAACCCTAGCAACATATGAAGTCTGCTGAGGCCTATAGCACTGCATGTGCAGTGCCTGGCATTGTGGCACTGTTGGCTGGTCCTCTCCATCAGTCCTTATAGGAGCCTTGAGGACTGGCAGTGGGCACTAAGGAAGGCTGGCCCCTCTGATTCCCTGACTCCAGCCAAGAGTCCTGGGAGTGTCTTAGAGAGTTCACCAACCTAACTAGAGGGCCCTGAATTTGGGGAGTATGCCACCTCTTTTTCAAAATTTTATAATGACCAGAGGGTGCTTAAGACTCTAATTTCAGCTCAGATTTTTATTTTTATTTATTTATTTTTTTGAGACAGAGTGTCAAGCTGTTGCCCTTAGTAGTGTGCCATGGGGTCACTGCCCACAGCAACCTCAAACTCTTGGGCTTAAGTGATTCTCTTGCCTCAGATTCCCAAGTAGCTGGGTCTAAAGGTGCCCTCCACAATGCCTGGCTATTTTTTGGTTGTAGTTGTCATTGTTTGGCAGGCCCAGGCTGGATTTGAACCTGCCAGCTTCAGTGTATATCACTGGTACCCAAGCTGCCGAGCTACAGGCACCCTAACCATGGAGCACAGGCACCAAGCCCAAGATCAGATTTTTTTTTGGAGACAGTCTCAAGCTGTCACCCTGGGTAGAGTGACATGGCGTCACAGCTCACAGCAACCTCTAACTCTTGGGCTTAAGTGATTCTCTTGCCTCAGCTTCCCAAGTAGCTGGGTCTACAGGCGCCCACCACAACGCCCAGCTTTTTTTTTTTTTTTGGTTGTAGTTTTCATTATTGTTTGGGAGGTCCGGGCTGGGTTCTAACCCACCAGCTTCAGTGTTATGTATGTGGCTGGCACCCTAGGCACTGCACTGAGCTACAGGTGCCAAGCCCCAAGCTCAGATTTTTAAAAGATAAATAGTGTCCACTTTTGAGAACTTCAGTGTTCTGGACTACAACTGACAGGAGACAGCACGGATTTTATTAAGCAGAAGGGCCATGTCAGAGGCCACCTGGCACCCCGAGGGGCAAGGGCATCTGGAGTTCCTGGCCTCTGGGGATTTGGTGGGGCAAGGTACTGAGGATGGGTAAGAAGAGGCTGGAGATGAGCAGGGTCAGGTGTGGGAGGTTCTGGACAGGTCAGTTGAGTCTGTGAAGCTTTTGCCCAGGAGGGGCCCTGGCAGCAGCACATGGCAGAGGAAAGAGTGGGAGGGTGACCTCAGAGGGACCTACACCAACGGGCTCCCAGAGCCCTCTTTGTCAATGGGCCATCTTTGTGGAGCTTCCAGATAGCCAGATTCTGTGCCTTCCTGTCTTCCAGCACCTGGAATCTCCTCCAGGAATGGTGGGGGTGACAGGTGTGGGAGGCACAATCCTAAACAGGCTTAGTTACACCTGTGGATTTCAACCCCCATTCCCAGTGACACCAGGAGGGCAGGCAGGGCCATTGGTCACTGAGATGAATTTCCTGGCAGCTGGCCTCAGAGACTCTGAGGTGGGAGGCCCTGTTAGCCTATCCCAGAGAATGCTCCCATAGGTCTTCCAGAGCTGGCCTGCCATTTCCCATTTCTTTTTTTTTTTTTTTTTTTTTACAGTTTTTGGCTGGCGCTGGGTTTGAACCTGCCACCTCTGATATATGGGGCTGGCGCCCTACTCCTCTGAGCCACAGGTGTAGTCCAAGGCCTGCCATTTCTTATACAACCTTCAAGCCAAGAATGGATTTACTTTTTTTTTTTTTTTGCAGTTTTTGGCTAGGGCCGAGTTTGAACCTACCACCTCCGGTATATGGGGCTGGCACCCTACTTGAGCCACAGGCACCACCCACATTTTTAAATATTTGGCAAAAAAATTAACTCCAAAAAATAACAATAAAAGAATGATACTATAGGCCTGTAATCACAGCACTTTGGGAAACTGAGGTGGGAGGATCACTTGAGCCCAAAATGTTAAGACCAGCTTGGGCAACATAGTGAAACCCCATCTCTACAAACAATTAAAAATTTAGCCAGGTGTGGTAGTACATGTATGTGGGTGGCTGATGCTTGTAGATCTCTTGAACCAAAGAGTTTGAAGTTATAATGAACTATGAAGAGGCCCCTGCGCTCCAAGGTGACAGAGCAAGACCCTGTCTCTAAAAGAAGATATTAGGCCAGATGTGGTGGCTCACGCCTATAATCCTAGCACTCTGGGAGGCTGAGGAGGGTGGATTGCCTGAGCTCAAGACCAGCCTGAGCAAGAGCGCCCTGTCTCTAAAAATAGCCCAGTGTTGTGGTTGGTACCTGTAGTACCAGCTACTTGGGAGGCTGAGGCAAGAGAATCGCTTAAGTCCAAGAGATTGAGGTTGCTGTGAGCTGTGATGGAACAGCATTCCACTGAGGGTGACAAAGTGAGACTCTGTCTCAAAAAAACAAACAACCCCCGCCAGATATTATTATTGTTATTGTTATTACATTATAACACTAATACATGAAAAGTATATGCAATGCAAGTTTTAATGTTCATAATACAAGTAATGTTTATAGGACCAGGCTCCTTTATGCTACAGAGGTAGAGTTGAGTAGTTGCAATTGAGACCATGCAGCTGTGACAATTAACTCTCTGGCCCTTTACAGAAAACATTTGCCTATAAACTTTTAGACTCCTGGTCCATGCCATTCTTTCTGTGAACTGCGGAAGAAGTGACAAGGTCATGCTGGGCCTTTTATTCCTCTACGTCCAGAAGAGGAACAAAACAGAAAGTCTTTCTGATGCATGCTCAAAATTGCTGTACATTTATTTTTACTCAGAAGAGATACCATAGTTTATTTTCCTGACAAGTTCTATATATTACTACAATATGTGAAAGAACTACAGTAATTCAACAAGTGGGTCTTGGTGCTGGGATAGACAGATCACTGAGACAGAATGGAGAACACCTTTCAGATGACTCAGCCATTCTACACACAGGTTTGCCCCTAGAGTCCCAGCACCACCAGTCATTAGAGAAATAAAAATTAAAACCACAGTGAGCTAACACCACATTTCTGTTGAAATGGCTAAAATTAAAAAGATTGAACCTGGCTCAGTGCCTGTAGCTCAGTGGTTAAGGGCACTGGCCACATGCATCTGGATAGTGGGTTCGAACCCCATCCAGGCCTGCTAAACAACAATGACAACTGCAACAACAACAACAAAAATAGCTGGGCATTTGTGGCAGGCTCCTGTAGTCCCAGCTACTTGGGAGGCTGAGGCAAGAGAATTGCTTAAGCCCAAGAGTTGGAGGTTGCTGTGAGCTGTGACACCGTAGCACTCTACTGAAGGTGACATAGTGAGACTCTGTGTCAAAAAAAAAAAAAATTGATCCTTTTGTAGTTTATAAGTGTGATGATTGGGTGTTGGTGCATGTGTCATATGTGCTCCTTAAACCTTGTCACAACACTGGCATGTTACCCTTCTGATGTGAAAAACAAAAAAGGATTGACATGTTGGATGAGAAGTGTTGGATGCTTCTATTAAAGCAGAGCAATGAAACCAAGCATTAACTTACCCTGCTGAAGACAGGAAATGTGGGAAACATTAAAGTTACTATGTCCTAAGTGATACCCAGAATAAAATATCTTTGTATTCAACCTCTAGAATTAATCATTTATACTTTTCCTTGTCTTGGGCGGCTGAGGCAAAAGAATTGCTTAAGCCCAAGAGTTTGAGGTTGCTGTGAGCTGTGATGTACAGCACTCTACTGAGGGTGACATAGTAAAACTGTGTCTCAAAAAAAAAAAAATAGGGTGTGGCTCAGTGCCTGTGGCTCAAGTGGCTAAGGTGCCAGCCACATACCCCTGAGCTGGCGGGTTTGAATCTAGCCCAGGCATGCCAAACAACAATGATGGCTGCAACCAAAAAATAGCTGGGCCTTGTGGCAGATGCCTGTAGTCCCAGCTGCTTGGGAGGTGGAGGCAGGAGACTCGCTTGAGCCCAGGAGTTGGAGGTTGCTGTGAGCTGTGATGCCCCAGCACCCTACCTAGGGGGACAGCTTGAGGCTCTGTCTCAAAATAAAATAAAATAAAATAAAATAAAATAAATAGGGTGGTGCCTGTGGCTCAGTGAGTAGGGTGCCGGCCCCATATACCAAGGGTGGCAGGTTCCCGGCCAAAATGCAACAACAACAAAAAAATAGCCGGGTGTTGTGGCAGGCACCTGTTATCCCAGCTACTCGGGAGGTTGAAGCAAGAGAATTGCTATGAGCCGTGACGCTACCGCACTCTACAGAGGGTGACAGAGTGAGACCGTCTCTAAAAAAATAATAAAATAAAATAAAATAAACTTCTCCTTGGATGGATATATGGATGGATGACTAGATAGATGGGTGGAGGGGTAGATGGGTGACTGGATGGATAGGTGGATGGATGAGTGCATGTGTGGATAAGTGACTAGATGGATGGATGGATGGGCAGATGGATGGTGGGTAGGTGTACAGAAGGGTGGGCGGAAGGTGGAAGGATGGTTGGTTGGATAGGTAGGTGCATGGATGGATAGCTGAACAGGTGGATGAATGGATGGGCGGGCAAATGGATAAATGGGGTAGATAGATGGATGATTGGATAGATGGTGGGTTGATGGATGAAAGGGTAAAAGGGTGGGCAGATGGATGGAGGGTTGGTTGGATACATAGGTGGGTAAGTGAGTGGATGGGAGATTGGACAGGTGGAAGGAGAGATGGATGGAAGCATGGTTGAATAGGAAGATATCGTGTTTCCTCAAAAATAAGACACTGTCTTATATTTTTCTCAAGAAGACACACTAGGGCTTATTTTCAGGGGATGTCTTCCTCTCCACACTGAAATGCATGGCGTGGCTATGTAGCCTATCTAGGTCTTATTATTGGTGGTAGGGCTTATATTTAACAAATGCATAGAAATCCTGCTAGGGCTTATTTTTTGGGTAGTTTTGGGTAAAATATGGTAGGTGGCTGGATTGATGACTGGATGAACAGCTACTCGGGAGGTTGAAGCAAGGTGGATGAACTGATAGATGGGTAGAGGGGTGGGTGGATGGGTAAGCAGGTAAATTCTGTAGCACACTTTCTCAGAGGACACATTCGGGTAGCTAATCACTTGGCTGTTCCTGGGTCCCACAGCCTCCGGCCACCATCATTCAGCACTTGCCTCAGCAGCCACTCATAGCACAGATTCCTCTTCCCCAGGTCTTCCCTACTCTGAGGTCAGGAAGTATTAAGGAAGGTAAGTGTTCCATATTAATATTGGTATGAGTTCGTGAAATTCTCTACTGAAAGGGAAAATTGTTTTTGTAAGTAGGATAGTTATTTAGGGTCAGCTTTTGGCTACTCAATATGAAAGTAACTTTAAGAAATTCTTCTGGCTCGGCGCCTGTGGCTCAAGTGGCTAAGGTGCCAGCCACATACACCTAACATGGCGGGTTCGAATCCAGCCCAAGCCCGCCAAACAACGATGGCTGCAACCAAAAAAAAATAGCCGGGGGTTGTGGCGGGCACCTGTAGTCCCAGCTACTTGGGAGGTGGAGACAGGAGACTCGCTTGAGCCCAGGAGTTGGAAGTTGCTGTGAGCTATGCCACGGCACTCTACCCAGGGAAACAGCTTGAGGCTCTGTCTCAAAAAAAAAAAAAAATCTTCTATGGGCCAGGTGTGGTGGCTAATGCCTATAATCCTAGCACTCTGGGAAGTAGAAGTGGGTGGATTGCTTGAGCTCAGGGTTCATGCCTAGCTTAGAAATTCTCACATGAAGGATGTCTCTGAGGGATGTAAACAAGAAGTATAAGGTAGAGGATTAGACTAGGAGTTGAAAGAATTGAGATCCATTTCCAAATCTTCCAATTATTAGCTATACGAAAGCTGTGATTAAACTTAAAAAAAAATAACTTTTAGGCTGGGCAGGGTTGTTCATGCCTTTACTTCCAGCAATTTAGGAGGCCAAAATGGAAGTATTGCTTGAGGCCAGGAGTTTGAGACCAGCCTGAACAAGAATGAGATCCTGTCTCTATAAAAGAATAGAAAACTTAGCTGGGTACAGTGGCACATGCCTATAGTCCCTGCTACTCAGGAGGCTGAGGCAGGAGATTCACTTTAGCCCAAAAGTTCAAGGCTGCAGTGAGCTCTGGCAAAACCACTGCATTCCACCTAGGACAACAGAATGAGACCCTGTCTCAAAAATACAAAAAATAACTTCTAATACTTGAGTTTTAAAAGTTTTATTGAGGTGACAGAATCAGTTGCACTTTTTTCTTTTTCTTTTTTTTATTTGAGACAGAGCCTCAAGCTGTTGCCCTGAGTAGAGTGCTATGGCGTCACAGCTCACAGCAACCTCCAACTCTTGGGCTTAAGCGATTCTCTTGCCTCAGCCTCCCAAGTAGCTGGGACTACAGGTCTCCACTACAATGCCCAGCTATTTTTTAGCTGGGGCTGGATTCAAACCTGCCAGCTCCAGTGTGTATGTAGCTGTTGCCTTACAGGCGCCGAGCCAGTTACGCCTTTTTTTTTTTTTTTTAGAGACAGAGTCTCACCCCATTGCCCTTGGTAGTGTGCCATGACGTCACAGCTCACAGCAACCTCCAACTCCTGGGCTCAGGTGATTCTCTTGCCTCAGCCTCCCAAGTAGTTGGGACTACAGGTGCCTGCCACAATGCCTGGCTATTTTTTGTTGCATTTTGGTTGGGGTTGGATTTGAACCCACCACTCTTGGTATATGGGGCTAGCGCCCTACTTGCTGAGTCACAGGTGTCGCCCCAGTTACACATTTTTAAAATGTACAATTTAACAAGTCTTAACATGTTTGTATCTTATCTTCAATCAAGATAGTGAACGTTAGCGGTACATTGTGTTGGTGCCTGTAGTCCCAGCTACTTGGGAGGCTGAGGCAAGAGAATCTTTTTTTTTTCCCCAGTTTTTGGCCAGGGCTGAGTTTGAACCCACCACCACTGGTATATGGGGCCTGCGCTCTACTCCTTGAGCCACAGGCACTGCCCCAGGCAAGAGAATCTTAAGCCCAAGAGTTAGAGGTTGCTGAGAGATGTGACACCACAGCACTCTACTGAGGGTGACATAATTAGACTGTCTCAAAAATAAAACAAAACAAATAAAGCTAGTGAATGTGCCTACCACCCCCACAGTTCTTCATGTTCCCTTTAAATCCTTCCTTCTTGAGCAGCTTTCTGTCAATATGATTTAGTTTGCATTTTGTAGATTTTATATAAATGGAATCACACAGTATTCTTTAGGCCTGGCTTTTTTCACTGGCCTGTTTTGTTGTTGTTGTTGTTGGGGAGCAGAGTCTCAAGCTGTCACTCTGGGTAGAGTGGCATGGTGTCACAGCTCACAGCAACCTCCAACTCTTGGGCTTAAGCAATTCTCTTGCCTCAGCCTCCCAAGTAGCTGGGACTACAAGCGTCTGCCACAACCCCCAGCTTTTTTTTTTTTTTTAAGAGACAGAATCTCATTTTGTCCCCCTGGGTAGAGTGCTGTGGCATCACAGCTCATAGCAACCTCCAGCTTTTAGACTTAGGCAATTCTCTTGCCTCAGCCTCCTTAGTAGCTGGGACTACAGGCACCTGCCACAATGCCCAGCTATTTTTTTTTTTTTGTTACAGTTTGGCTGGGGCTGGGTTTGAACTCACCACCCTCAGTATATGGGGTGGGTGCCCTACTCACTGAGCCACAGGTGCCACCCAGTGCCCAGCTACTTTTTTGGTTGTAGTCATTGTTTGGCAGGCCCAGGCTGGATTTGAACCCTCTAGCTCTGTTGTATGTGGCTGGCGCCTTAGCTGCTTGAGCTACAGGCACCAAGCCTGGAACAGACATATAAACCATAGTGATGGACATTCAGGTTGCTTCCAGTTTTTGGTTATTACCAAAAAAGCTGCTAAAGACATGTATGTGTGAGACTGTCTCATAGCAACCTCAAACTCTTGGGCTTAAGCAATTCTCTTGCTTCAGCCTCTGTAGTAGCCAGGACTACAGGAGCCCACTGCAATACCCAGCTATTTTTGTTGTTGTTGTTGTTGTTTAGCAGGCCTGGGCTGGTTTGAACCCACCAGCTCGGCTCGGCGCCTGTGGCTCAATCGGCTAAGGCGCCAGCCACATACACCTAAGGTGGTGGGTTCGAATCCCCAGCCCGGGCCCGCCAACAACAATGATGGCTGCAACCAAAAAAAAAAAAAAATGGCCAGGCGTTGTGGCGGGCGCCTGTGTTCCCAGCTACTTGGGAGGCGGAGGCAGGAGACTCGCTTGAGCCCAGGAGTTGGAGGTTGCTATGAGCTGTGATGCCATGGCACTCTACCCAGGGGGA
>CAUYQV010000497.1:0-31113 GCA_963574575.1 Galagoides demidoff
AACAATGCTAAATGTATTTCTTGCAAGCTCAGGTTTTGGACAGAGGTACCAGTCCACCTGTCACATCTTTCAGCCATGTCTCACCTGGTCAATCACCATGCAGTTAGCATACACTTCATCACCTCCATTCAGCATGTCTGAGAGCCGGCCTGCAGCAAGTGACGCTGGGGGATGCTTGGATTTTTTGAGGACATCAAAGGAGCGATCTAGAAGAAAAACAAAAACATGACAAACAAAGAAGAAGAAATGTATTTACTGTCAAGCTTTACCTTCTTAGTCAAACCATAAGAAAAAAAATCAAGAGTGCATTTTCTTTTTTTTTGAGACAGAGCCTCAAGCTATCCCCCTGGGTAGAGTGCCATAGCATCACAGCTCATAGCAACCTCCAACTCCTGGGCTCAAGCGAGTCTCCTGCCTCCGCCTCCCAAGTAGCTGGGACCACAGGCACCCGCCACAACGCCCGGCCATTTTTTGGTTGCAGTCATCATTGTTGTTTGGCGGGCCCGGGCTGGGGATTCAAACCTGCCACCTTAGGTGTACGTGGCTGGCGCCTTAGCCGATTGAGCCACAGGCACCAAGCCGCTATCAATTAACTTTTGAGAGAATCTAATACCTTTTAAAGAACTAGATATGGTGTCAGCTACTGAGAAACCAAAATCTCCTTCACAGGGTTGAGAAGACAATATTATTGACCAGATAAAAGAACTCGTCCCTGAACTCAAAATGAACTTCTCTGCCCTCCAATCTGACAAAAGGAGTTATTTTAAGTGCACAAACCTTAGCACTAGGCAGTTACGTGTCCATCATGCTGTCCTGGCCATTTAGGAGGCAGCTTAAGCCTTGAAGTTTTACAACTGTTTTCTAGCTATTCCAAGATAAAATAATATTTAGAAGAAGTCCTAACTGAAGTGAGATTGCCAAAATAGGGTGGCAGGCCGGCCACTCCCACTCTGGACTGGTAAGGGTTCCACCTGGGATGATTAAGCCAGGGCACTGGGGAGCCACTGCCCTGCCTCTGACAGGGCACCTAACATACATTGCCTTCTGCAGAGCTTGAGGCTCACTCCTTTCCTTCTTAAAAAAACTGCAGCAAATGTTTTTGTGTGCACTTACAATAAAAGCTACCACCTCCTCTGAGGTTGAGGCTAGCAGTCCTCTCCCCAAAGCTACCTCTGAGAGCAGCCTACCCTTCCTGCAGGCAAGTCCCTGGCACAACCACACCTCCCCAACTGGAACATTTCATTCATAGTCCACAGCCAGTCTGGTAGTCCTGCAAATAGCTGGTTTTGCTGCCTCTACCACTTTCTCTGCAGCTAGGTCATGGTGAACCTTGGAAATATGGGCACCTTTGCGATCCTCAACGGACAGAGACTGCTGTCACTCTTAAGAAAGGAAGGTGTCACTGATGTATCCCCCAGCTGCCTGCCTCTCCTACTCTCATCAAGAGAGGCCTGCTCCTATCAGAGACTCACAATGCATCAGTCCTTCTTCCGCAGAAGCAATCTTCTGGCAGGACCTCATGCCACCCCTTGCTATCATACAGGGAGTCCTGAGGGCAAGTTTGCCAATCCAGTATCAGTCTGGTTCCAGTAGGACTTAAGCATGCCATCCAGGCAGCTGGAAACCAGGGATTACCTAACCTGGTCCACCATCACCGGCACCTAAACACTATCCCAGAGGTCTGAGGTCCACCCAACCCAGCAACATTGCAATGAGTTCTTTCCTACAGGAGTAAACAGCAGTGTACCTTTCCTTCTCTACACTGAGCGGCAGAGTTTCTGGCAGAGGAGAACAGGTGAGCTGCATAACTATCTGCTTTGAGAGATGAAGGAAAAAGTTTCTGATGAGAAGGAACAAGCATAAGAACTTGAACAATATGAAAAAGCAGGCTGTTTAACACCACAAAAAGGATCACACAAGCTCTCCAGCAATGAATTCCAACCACAGTGAAATTTCTGAAATGTCAGATATGGAATTCAAAGTATGGATCACAAGTAAGTTCAATAGGATGGATATGAAAGTTGAAACCAAAACAAAAAAATTTAAAAAGAAAAAAAACTCAGGACATGAATGAAAAATACACTAAAGAGATAGTTTTGGGTTTGTTTTTAATCAGAACTTTTGGAAATTAAAGAGTCATTTAGGAAATTTCAAAATACTATGAAAAATTCTCATAACAGACTAGACCAAGCACAAAGAGAATTTCAGAACTTTAAGACAAGGCTTTCCAATTAACCCAGTCAGTTGAAAATCAAAAAGAATCAAGAGAAATAGTCTCTGAAAAATATGGAATTACATAAAATGTCCAGACACAAGAAGCATAGGAATCCCTGAGGGAAAAGAAGAAAAAGCAAAAAATATGGGAAACATATTTTTGGGAATAATGGAGGAAAACTTCCAGGTCTTACTAGAGATTTAGACATCTAAATACAAGAAAATGATCAAACTCCTAAAAAAGTCATTGCAAATAGGACATCACTAAGGCACATCAGTCTGGCCAAAGTCAAAGCAAAGGAGAAAATCCTACAGCTGTGAAATGAACACATCAAGTAACTTACATAGGAAAATCCATCAAACTAATAGCAGATTTCTCATCAGAAACCTTACAGTGTAGCCAGAGGGATCAGGTCCCATCTTTATTATTCTTAAGTAGAATAACTCTATGTCGAGAATTTCATAGCCTACAAAACTATGTTTTATAAATATAAAAGAAATAAATCTTTCCCAGATAATAAGAGACTAAGGGAATTGGACACTACTACCCTGCAAGAAATGTTGAAAAGTGCTCTAAACACCAAAGACCAGCTCACACTTACAAGTGTAAAAACACTCAGAAGTAAACACTAAAAGCCCTTGTAAAATAGTAACACAAGGGAGAATACAAAGCAACTAAATAACAATCAACAGAATAACTAGAACTTCTCAACATTGAAAACAAAGGGGTCTAAATGTTTGATTTATCCATTGGCAAAATGGATAAAAAGCACAACCCAAATATCTGCTGTTTCCAAAAAACCCATTTAACTCATAAAGAGTCTTATACATTCGAATAAAGATATGGAAAAAAAATGTTTCCACTATTATGTATCTACCCAAAGGAAAAGAAGTCATCATATCAAAAAACACATGAATTCATACATACATATGCAATTCACAATTGCAAAGATGTAGAATCAACCTAAGTGACCATCAACTGATAAGTGAATAAATAAAATATGACATATATGTATTATATGTGCACATATACATACACACACAAAAACACCATGGAATACTCCTTAGCCATGAAGTGAATGAAATAATGTTTTTTGCAGCAACTTGAACGGACCTGAAAGCTGTTGCCCTAAGTGAAGTGCCTCAGAAATGGAAAAACAAATATCCCATGTACTCACTGAGAGGTGGGAGCTGAATGATGGGTGTACATGGTCATCAGAGTGGTAAAATGGACTATAGAGACTCATAAGGGGAGAGGGTAAGGAGGAGGATGAGGGATCAAAAAGTACCCATAGGGTACAATGTACACTATTCAGGTGACAGGTACACTAAACGTCCTAACTTTACCACTATACCATTCATCCATGTAATAAGAAAACCACTTGCACCCACTAAATAGATTGAAATTTTGTAAAAAAAAAAAAAACATTTCATGATAGAAACAGAAGGGGTAGAAGGATAGCCATGGCTTAGACTTCAGGACTGAATATTAACCATTGGAGAAATTTGCTCCACCTTTTAAAGAAAATTGCCTGACTCTATTAAATGGCAAAAAAGAGAAAAAAAAAAAGAAGAGGTCAGTTGAAATGTCCTTCCTCACAAGGGGTTTGTATTGTGGTTAATTCATTATGTTTCTGTAGCACAAGAAAGCCTTCTTATAGGGCAAAAAGGTAGTATTAATATACAAGTCAGTAAACAAGCACTACAAGTTCACAGCACAGAGCTGAATGCAGACTGATGATTTTTGAAATCGCCTATGGTAGTGATTATGACTATAAGTAATGAGGGAAAATTATATTTGGGGGGGACAAATTGTATAAACTTTCTCATTAACTACTGGGATCACATGGCTAGACTTAAAGTGAAATGCTGGATGTGGTGGCTCACACCTGTAATGTTAGTACCCTGGAGGCTGAGGTGAGTGGATTGCTTGAGCTCAAGAGTTCAAGACAAGCCTGAGCAAGAGTGACACCTAGTCTCTACTAAAAATAGAAAAATTAGCCAGGCATTGTCATAGGCACCTGTAGTCCCAACTACTTGGGAGGCTGAGGCAGGAGGATTGCTTGAGCAGAAGAGTTAGAGATTGCTGTGAGCTATGATGCCCTAGCACTCTACCCAGGATGACAGAGTGAGACTCTGTATCAAAAAAAAATAAAATAAAATATAAATAAATAAAATAAAATAAAGCAAAAAGACACTTTCAAAAGATTTATGTTCATTGTTCAGTGCAGGCATGGACTTTTTATGAAATTAATTTGTACTATATTTATAAAAACAAGCCACAGTTAAAATGGGAAAATAAAACCAAATCAAGACATCAAGCCATTGCCTTCATTTCTTCAAGAAGGGAAAACAAAGTCCTCACACATTTAGAGGCAATGATACTTCTAAGGATTAATATTTGCAGTCTTTAATCTATTTACTTGACACTTTTAACCTCATAATTAAAGAAGTTCAATAAGTTTATAATAGACATAGAAAAGGATTAAAGGTGACTTTCCACCCATGAGATCTCTTTAAGATAGTAACAAAAAGAAAGAAAAAGTGATAAAGGTCCAATTTTTTTTTTCACTGATACATTCTGAGGCCTTTGAGAACCAGAACGTGAGCATTTATAATTGTTTGGGGTGTATCTTACATTTCAGCATTCCAAATTCACTCTTTCCCATACATAGCCAAGAAAAAATGACTAATAAAAGGTTAAATGAACAGAGTTCACTGCTTGCCTTTCCCTGGCAGATCTACCTAGTTTTGCCCATTTCTGCTTCTCTTGGTTCCTTCTAGCACCCTGCACAATATTAGAATATGGCAGGTGCTTAAGGAAAATACGTTGTCTCAACTACTGTCCCCTACGAAGCAGGGCTCTCAGCATCTATATTAACGTATCTTAATAACTATACCAACACTTGCTCCTGCTATACTGAGGCAAGGAAAATTTGCTTGTAGGTTTTAACGGCTCTAAAACCCAGAAAAGGCCAAATCCATTATGAAATGTTATCACATAATATCTTCTCCTGGGGCTTTGAGTACAATTCACATAAAGTGTTCTCTATCTTCCCATCAAAGTTTCTGTCAAGGATATCTTAGTGTCACTGGATACATTCAAGCTATCATTTCAGTACCAAGATGAAGTAGTAATTTCCAAACATGAAAAACAGCATAATAATATTTTAAAAGACAGTGTGCACTTTATTATGTAAGTCAACGCCAACATCGTGGGGGAAAACCTCAGGAATTAAACTGAATGGTGGTTTTGATCTAATGATGTCCCTGGTCCTACACAGGACTAGTACCGACCACTAATTCACCCAATTAACTTAGCACAATTCTTTAAGATTCTGAAAGGAAATAATCCTCTATGAACTTTAACCTAAAACATTTTTGAAACAATGATCCAGGGTATCACCAGAATCTCAAAAGAAAGTGCAAAGAATATTCAACATAATATATAATCAAAGAAGAGAGTATTCTTTTCACCGTTGTCAAATGTAAATTTTAATTGTTGCCGGGGATTATTGTAACAGAGGATTAGCAATGAGACTTGCAGATGTAGCAAGTTCGTTGTGTGCCTTACAACCAATCTAGATTCAGTGTGCCACCACCTGTAAACAGAACCCATAGATTTCTTTTTGTAAATGGCCTAGAAAGTACTTAACAGGCTTTCCTTTGGGAACTAACACTTTGAACTAATTAATCACCAAATGCCACCACTGCTCCATTCTAAAGAATGTGAAAAAGGAGTTATTGGACAATAAAAAAATTCTCTAGAAAAGAAAGTGTCAATATGTCACTATTGGCAGATAAACTCTCCCTCAAACATTTAATTTATGGTTTTAAATCATCATTTTAAGCAGCATAAAAAGACGAGAAATATTTTCATACTGAAATTAATTTGAACATTTTTATTTCCTTAATACTTTGAAAGAAGCATGTAATAAAGAGCAATTTGGTTATGAATACTAAGAATATTAAAAGGAAAGCATCTTTTATGGTAGCGAGACCTCTGGACTGGACTGGACTTCAAAAAAAGACTGACTTTTATTTTTGGCTGATAATCATTCACGTTTATAACTCTGGACAATTATTTCAGCAGTTTCTCAGTATCCTCAATTATGAAATAAGAAGATTGAACTAGATGATCTTTAAGATTCCTTCCAACCCTAATCCATGAAATGTCAACATTTCTAGAACTACTTTTTCTTTCACATCTGTATAGCATTGTCAATATTTTAGGTCACTGTATAAGAATTATGGCTTGGATTTAGCATTTACAATCAATATATGAATTTTCATTATTATTTAAATGAATATCACTGAACCCTGACACTGTTTGCTCTCACATACTTCAATAATAAACAAGGGGCAATCTGTATGAAACCAAACAGTACTTAGGAGGTGGTAACTAACCAAAGACATATATCAAACAAAGATACTTTGAGTATACTATAAGCATTCCCTACTTAGGACCTCAAGCACAATGCGTTTTTCTTATTCACTATATTCTTATGAAGTACTCTGTGGAATACTAAAATAGGTTTAACAAATGGAAGAGGTAGAAAAATTGTGCCATTTGTTAGAGGATCATGAAATAAGAACTCTAATTTTTGTCAAGTGTCAACCAGAGGTCAACTGTCCCTTATAGGAAACTACATGAAAATTGAAATAAAGTGACAGAACTAGATGCAAAAGTCTAAAGACACTTGCCAAAAGGACAATTGGAAGTAAAAATCATTTTTATGCATAAAAATCATTCTCAACCAGCAAGAACCATAAATAAGAACACGAAACATGAGTCTATCCCAAGCAGTGTAGTACACTCAAATGACACATGATATACTTTCTTGGTAACAATAAAATAACTGACATCTTTTAGAAATTTACAATGAATTTACAATAGCTATAACAAATATGTAAATGTTTCATCATAGAGGCCAGAAAGCTAAATGTCCCTATTTTCTTGTATCTAGAGTTCCAGATGTAGTGTTATCAATTAGATGCATTTCCATCTAATTGAGGTTGAGAAAACATGATGCCCAAGGCATATACTTTTTCTGGGTCAGATCTAGAAGGTGTGGTATGGCTCTGGAATCTACACTTCCAGTGATAAAGTCTTGATTCCTCAGTCTCTTTGTTGTAGCAGAGTTTGTGAATATCTTCACAAAACACACTATTCAGGGAGTCTCTGGTGGAGATTCATTCTAGATCCTACTTCTTCTAGAACCTCAACATTTTGTAAGTATCTAATTTCTTGCATTTAATTTCTTTTTGCTTAAAATAGTTGAAGTGGTTTCTGTTATCAGCAATGAACACATGACCAATATAGAATTTCTTAGTAGTAATAATTATAGATGAAATACTCAGAGGTGAGCATCTGAGTTTGCTTTATAAAAGCAAAGACATGATTACCAGAGAGGGTTGAATATCGGTAGATCAGTAGTAAAATAGATATTTCAGTTACCTGCAATCACTTGAAATGAAATGCCCATCAGACACACAACTTTAATGAAATAAGTGGTAGTTTCCAAAACACAGTATTATGAGTGTAAGGATGAAAGAATGGTCAGGTAGATCAGTGGTGTGTAACTGCATTGACAAATTAAAGGGGAAAAATAACAGGCTCTAATATAAATTCTTTTTTTAAGCCACAGGCAGAGAACAGGATGTTTCTCTGACTGCCTTAAAATAATCTCTTCTCAGGGGAGTGCCTGTGGCCCAAGGAGTAGGGCTCTGGCCCCATATACCAGAGGTGGTGGGTTCAATCCTGACCCTGGCCAAAAACTGCAAAAAAAAATCTCTTCACTCGACAGTCAGAGTTGATTAGGTAAAAACCAAAAGAAAAATCTGATCCCTTAGTAGCTGAATTAAAAACACATTATATATTTATATTTCTTATGTGAAAATCAGAGACTTGACTAGGAAGGAATAGGTCCTTGAGTATTTAAAGGTGACAATCAGGATTATTCAAATATCTTTGAACACATGGTTTCCCCAAATCCTACTGAAGCTCTTGAGTGAGCAGAAATCTGACTGATGAGGCTAGTTCTATTGTGTATGAAGACCCGTTACTGACCCAATTTGATGCTGTTACCTTGTAAAGAGATACCGATTCTCCTCACCCGACACACCCTCTTTTCTTTCAGACCCATGTCAAATATCAGCATGTAGCCAGTTAGTTATCGGAATCTTCAACTCATCAATGTCCTAAAATAATTCAGTGGAGATGTTGGAAATATCCTGGTGCAGTGTTGTTTGGAAGAGGGAATGGAAGACTTAGGGAAAAAGAAATGCTAGAGTGAATCTATCACACACAACCAATTCCTATTGCTCTTGGTCCCAAAGCACACTCCCTTCACAGAGACACTGACAGAGGAAGTGTCTAAGGAATACCAGGGTCCTCAGAAAACACAGTTGTAGAAATCCTCTGAACTCGGGAAGGAAAGTGGGCCATATTGCCATTGAGATTGATTCCTTGGCTTCAGGGGGGGATAAGACCATCCAAGTGTGGCACTAACTACAAAAAGTAAGGAGAATTAGGTTACTGTGACAAGTGTCACAGCTGAAGGAATCATCAGAATGAACTTTGCCAATAACTAATTGACCAGAAGTTGCTTATACTAAAATAAATAGGCACACTAACTTGACCTATATTATGAAAATTTGCAGATACAGTGAACAGAAGGCTGATGTGAGTCACCCGGACAGAGAGATACTGTCACACAGATACTCAGACACCAATGTGGAAGGGCCTACAGGAGTATCACCTCCCAGCCTTCCTCAGAAGACCAGCAGTGGCCGTGCATTGAGGAAAGAGAAATACTCAGACCTTTTGAAGATTGTCACCATTAGCTCTGAGCTAAAAATTAATTATTGGAAACACAGTGTGATCCACTGTCATAGAAAAGCCTCATAGTAGTGATGTGATAAAAGAAACTTTGTCCCAAGACCATCCTTCAGTCAATTCATTGTGTCTGCAAACTCATCCCATAGTTATTTCCCCACTTCCTGAGTATAAAGTAGAAATAACCATTTTTGAGACAACAAAATCCTACCAGTTGTTGCTTGATTCATGTATTAAGAGCTGATATGAATTATGGTAGGTGTGGCAACTGCCCTCCAAGAAGGTCTCTAATGACCCCTGCCTCCTGGTATCACATCTTTGCATTGCACTTGCATCAAGATCAGTCTACCTCACAAGTAGAATGTCACATCCCAGGATAGATAGTAAAAGACGTTGTGGCTTCCACCTTCTTTCTCTTGGATCATTTGCTCTGAGGGAGCCAGCTGCCACATCATGAGAAAACCAATATCTAGGGAACTGAGGCTTCTTGTCAACAGCCATGCAAGTAAGCCATCACAGGAGTGCGTCTTTCCATACCAGCCAGGATCCTGCTGAGTTCCTGACTAAAGTCTCAGAAGAAATCCTAAACCAGAGCCAAATAAAATACCTCTGAATTCTCAGCCAAAGAAAACTCTTCTCAACCCTAAGTACACATCAAATTCATCTTTTAAAACTACATATAACCCTTTCTCAGATTACAAGGATTCTGGTACAATGTCTAGGGTGGCAAACTGTAAAAAAAAAAAACAAAACAAAATAAAAGATGATTCTGGTTTACAACCAGGATGATGAATCACTTTTCTATACTGATTTATATTTTACTTGATTCCAATTTTTATGGCTTTGTTGCATTATTTTTGTAAGTTATCTTAAATATAAGTATAAATAATGCAAGAAAGTAATCAATAATAAGTCAATCACTAAATCATTTTAATGTACACATACAAGATCCCCAAAGCCATGCCTAGGAGGACACAAGGAATTTCCTTGTATCTTCTCTTTCTTCTTTCTCTCATCCCTAAAATATTCTTTTCTGGATGAAAGAAGAGCAAAATTAAAGCTAAGGTTTGACTTTAAAGCACAGTCTCAGTGGCCGGTTGAGAGATGAAAACAGAGAATGGCAGTTTCCTGCTCTAACAACTCTGTGAATTGGCTTGGACCTAAGGTGTCTCTCTGCACCTAGCAAAGGAGAATCTTTTCCCTTGTAAGCTGTCATCACCCAGAGTTGCTCAAATATAAGAAAAATACAGCACAAGTTACCATATCCTAGGAACAGCAACCTAATCTCAAACTTTTATTATGTGACAGGCTCAATAGGTGAAATCTGGGAAACCCAGATTTGGGTCCTGATGTACAAACATCCAGTTGCAACTGTGGACACAAGTAACTCCTAACCCAACCTAAAAGGGAGTCACCTAATTCCATTATCAGCTACTATGAAATTTGGGGATCATTCCAGTGAAATTAGCTAAGAGAATTTTCACCAAGAGAAATGGAAAGATAAAAGAGTTTTGTAACAACTGACTTTGAACAAAGCAAGGATCACAGATAACTCTGGCAAGATAATGAGTTCTAGGAATTCAGCTTTGCTTTTCCATTGGCCTTTCCCAAAAGATGTTACCTAAGCCAAGGTGCTCATGTCCTAATCCAAACCCCTACCCTCCATAAATCCTGGATCCCACTGTTGCCACCCTATACTAGCTTGATAAAGCTCATGTTACCTATCTTCACTACCTTCACAAATGAGTTTCTGCGCAAAATACTTCTGTAGGAATCTCTGTTGAAGTTGGAAATTATAAATAGCTTGTGGTGTTACTTTCCTGCAAGTTATCTTCATTTGATCAGCAACCTTCAATTGCTTGAAGCAAAAAAGTAACTAATGGTGGACTTTCTAGCACCAGGATAGGTAGGACATGAATGTTTCTAATCATATCATATATGCTAGAGACAGAGGTGTTTTTATTACAGTAGAACCTCTGTAAGTTGACCACTGACAGGACTGTAACAACTGGTCAGCATACAGCAGTGACCAACATAAGGAACCAGACCAACTGCACTGATTTATACATGTGGTGCATGGCCAGTCTATGGAAATTAGGTCAACTTAAGAAGGTGGCCAATGTAGGGAAGTGGTCAACTACGGAGGTTCTACTGTATATATTATGTCATTCACAGGACTGAAAATGCTGAAATCTACCTCACCACTTCCCCCTTTAGGAAGTAAGAATGTTTGGGAAGTTTGACACACGTCAAACCTGGGGCTATCCAGTCTTTACTTAAATATCTCCAGTAATAGAGATCTCAGCAATTACCAATGTGACCCACTCAGTGAAATTAAAAACTGATAAAATTTTATGCAGATGCCAAATTGTTAACACCTGAATTTTCTGCCCAGTAGTCCAAGCTTTGCCCTCTGAACAACAGAGATCAACTCACATTCTTCTTCTGACAAGATTTCAAATATTTAAAGATAATTATAACATCTTATATTTTCCAGAACTGTAAGCTAAGGTATATTTTTATGCCCTCTTAACATCCTTTTTTTTTTTCTTGAACTTTGGTTCAATGTCCCCCAAATGCTGGTCAAAGAGTTTTGTATTTTTAATTTCTAGGTCTCACTCACATAGATTATGAGCCAATAATTCTGGGGTAGGACTAGATGAGAACTCTAGGTGAAGCCTAACCAGTACAAATAAATATTATCTCTCTGATTTCAAATACTATATTGCTATTGATACAATCTAAGATTGCATCTATCATAATTATTATTAATCATTTTCTGTATATTAACCAGTATACAAGCAAATAAAATCTCTAGAAGGTACCTATACCATCATCTTATTCCTGTACATTGGGTAATTGTGTCAAGACACAATGCTCATAAGTGGTCACTATCATTGTTATTTTTATAGCCTCTCAGCCGAGACTAAAGCTGTATTTTAATTTTCATTTTTTTCAAATTAAGAAATGTTCCACTCAAGAAAAGTAGATCTTCACCTAAGATGTAGGACATTAATTTGTGTCTTCATGATATTTGTGTGGTCCAAAATGGGAAATAACAATTTTCATTCCATTCCCACTTATTAATCTCTCCCTCACACTTTTAAATTGAAGTTCAAACCCACCAACATCAAGAAAACTTCCAGAACCACCTCTTGCCTCCGTTATCTCCATGACCACTCAATAAGTACTAGAATTTGTTTTAGGTGCTCATATTCAGTATCCTCTTTCAAGAACAAAAATAATTTCTCACATCCTTTAGCAAATCTCAACAGTGTTTGGCTTTGTAGTTTCATGCAGTGGGTGATTTAAAAAACGAAGAATTATTCAAAGGAAGTTAATAACATTGTCTATTGCACCATCTTCAAACCTTAACTTCTCCTGTATCTCGAAATATTTTACTAAGGGTTTATTAGGTGCCAGGCACTATTCTAGACACCTGGGAAAGGCAATCAACAAAACCTATGGTCCCTTCTTTATACAGGTTAAAGGCTAGATGAGGAGCCACATATTGAACATATAATCACAAAAAATATATACAATTAAAGTTACTAAAGACATTGTGAAGAAAAAGTAGAATGACATATTACAATGGGGCCCAAGTTAGATCAGGTTTAAGAGAAGACTTAAGTGGTATATGGAGCTATAGCTAGGCAGAAGAGACACCCTCCCCACACAGCTGTAGCAGCGCACAGGGCCCCACAGCAGTAAGGCACTCTGCTCTTTGGGAGAAATGAAGAAAAGACATGTGACTAAACCGGAGGGAAAATGGATTGTGATTAGGCCAGACAAGAACCAAGTTATACAGATGCCAGTTACAAACCAAGTCAAAGTGTTTTAGATTTATCCTCTCATCTCTCACACACATGGAAGAGTGGTAGCAGGGAGCGCTGCCTTTTTAAAAGATCACTCACTCAAGGCTACTGTATGTGGGAGACAGAGGAAACAGAAACCAAGCATGGATGGTAGTACCAGAGAGAAAAGATACTTGCTTAAATAGACTACAATGATGATGATGGACGCGAGAATTAGGCAGATGTACTGGGGAGGTCTAGTTGAGAGGTACTGAAAGGGCAGGTGTAGAGATTGACATATTTGCTTTTACATAATTCCTATAAACTATGTATTTACCATAACTGCTAAAACTCACTTTGTGATACCTTTATGTATAACATTCCTTTACCATTTGTCTCAGTGTTCATTTCAGATAAAAGCAATATCTGCTTAACTTTGTACTATATATATATATAATCAGTCATCTCCATGAATCCCACATACAGAGAATAGTTTTCTAGCACCCATATAATTATATTTTTAAAACCTTTAGGTAAGAAATTATAAATCAGCATACAAATAGTTCAACCATATGAAATTAAGTGAATTATATTCATATGTGTAAGATATAGCAATTTTCCTAAAAGGCAACATAATGAACATGGTTTCTTATACAACATAATGTATATAGTTTCTTATGTTATTATACGTATATAATGCTCTCTTAAAATCACTTGATAAAACTCTGTCTCACAAGTTTCTGGGGTTCCTTGGGGTCAGTATTTTAAATACTTAAGAGAATTGCCATCTGGACCAGACTTTTAATTCAGTCCAAAAGAACAAACCTGACATTCTCTTTAAATGTTTTCCCCCAAAAAGTTAGTACCAGTTTTGAGTCTGGAACATGAATCTCATCAAATTAACCTCAAATGTAAGCTTTCAGCAATAACTAATATCCTTAAGCTCAATGAAACCCACATCTCTAAATTTTCAATGAGAATATAAATACATTTTTGTTGAAAATAATGTACCTATATAAAAAATACAGGACTTCCAAATATACATAGGGTGTATAGGATGAGGTTGCAAAATAAAAATAGATTCTTACTGCATTTGAATATGGAAATATAAAGCTTCTTGGTCCTGTGCTACATACTCAAAACAACAGCAACACAACACGCACACCCACACACACAGGGGAAAAACATTGTTAAAGTTCTATAACATTCTTTAACTTTAGAAATCATACTCTCTTCCCTCTCCTAAAAGATCAACTGAAAAGGAAACAATGTGAATTCCATAGCTGCAGATCCGCTTTCTAGTGTTTTTTGCTAGAAAAGGAACAGGTATTAAAAAAAGGAAAGGGAGGGAACTAGACAAGTGGAAAGAGATTCCGAAAGGATTTATGTGTACAGAGACCATATCTTCTCCATCAACCCACATTCCTATTTCAACCTTGATCATTTTCTTCATGGCCAATAAGCACTAACCTAGTGTAAAATAGTGTAGGGAGAGTCTATGCATACATGACAGATAAAATACAAGCAGCACCCATTTGGGGTGTTTTTATCATTAACTGCTGTTCCATAAACTGAACATACAATGGGCTGTGACGCTGGATAAATCATTTGTTTCCACTTGTTATTGATGACATTTCATAACTCGTTTGGGGCTCTGCTTTGCCCCGTCACTCGTGAGTTATGAGGTCATCAATCATGACTGGGAATAAATGATTTATGTAAGTTGCCCTATTGTATACTTTAGGTACAGTATACAATAAAACACACACTATTGATTTCTAATATTGTTGCATTATGTTTATCATGTGTGTTTGTGAGACTGTGCTCTTGAGTCATCTGCTGTGACAACTGAGTATGAAATGTCAAGATAATTTGCAGGAAAAGTAATACACGAAAAGGATTCCTATTTTTAATTAATATCTTAAGTCATTTTAAAGGTCTCCTTGAATTAAAAGACAAACTGTCGCAAGAAAGGGAAACTGTAGTTCGGGGCATGAAAATATGTTGAGTTCTTCATTAATAGAAATAAAAGGACTAAGAGGGATCCTTTGAATAGGGCATATGCTACATTGAGTGACCTACTGGATACTAAGGAAGCACTACCCACTGAGGACCATTTACCATTGTGGGTTAGACTTGCGAGGATCAATTGCTTAGTAACAGGGATAACTAAACAGCAAAAAGATAGGGTGAGGAGAGAAAAACATTTTCTTGATGAAAGCTTAGCCCCTTTAATTCAAGTGGAGTTCACAAAGAATCCACAAGGAAGATTGATTAACACATTAATTCCAAATAAACATAAAGTGATCAAGAAAATCCTTTAATGTGAATGGAGTTCTTCAAAGAGGGCCCTGGCATCTTAGGAGATGGAAAATTTTTCTTTTGCTTCCTTCCCATTCTCTTCACTGACCAACTTCCAACACCCCCCCCACCATATACTTAAAACTATAAACATGGTTTTTAAAAAGTATATACCTACAAGAAAATTCAAAGAAATTTGAGGGAGGCAATCAAAAGCATTGAAAATCAAGTCTAGAATAAGAGCATCGAAAATCCAGGAACTTTCAGCTATTTGCAATTACAAGAGTAATTACTATTTTAACATGTTTTGCTTGTTCCAAAGAAACTCTGGTTTGTAAGCTGAAATTTAAGGAGTTTAAATCACAGCAAACTCTTTTAGAAGCTGATCAGGACTATATACACAATCAAACAACCTATTATCTACATATTTTAGTTGATTAAAAAAAGTTACCTCTCTGAGCATTATTACTTAGATGTTGACCAGCTGTGTATCATCCCCAGTGATGATTTTTAAGAAATAACTATTATTGTGAAATATAAGGAATTTCTTCTCATTACAGGAAAGTATTAGATATTTACATTAAGTATTGAGAATAGTTTAGAATTTGGAAATTCATAATAGCAGTTTTCACTTTTCAGACTGGGTTAAAAATGTAAGGACCTAATGACCAAGAACTGCATTTAAATTTCTAATAATTTCTCACAATTTTTTCCTCTTCTCAATTTTATAATAATAAAAAATAACTGAGAGCACTGATTTGCACGGCGCTGGCATAAGATTTCAAAGGTGTGTGTTGGCAGCTTTTGTGATTGGAAGGTAACATATTTCTTGAGAATGTACATCAGAGGTACTCTGTTTAGCTAAAAGTACTTACCAATATTATTTAGAAATAGTTCATTTTTTAATTTTATTTAGATTATTTTCTAGGTCTTTTAGTTAAACATAAGATTTCTCAAATGTAGGGCCCATCAGTGGGCTGTAAGGAAGTGTAGGAACTACCCAAAAGTGTATTTAAATTTATGTATGATAAGTTTGTGGGAAGAGACCCCACAACATTATTAAGATTTTCAAACTATATGTAGAGTCCAGGTCCAACAAAAGATTTTTTTTTTTTTTGCAAAGATTACAAAACATTGATTTGAGAGAAAGGCTATCAAGTCTATCGTTCATCTGCCCAAATTATTCATAAAATTAACTAAATCCTAATTTTGGCTTTCTTTTTTACCAGGTTCTGTCACTCTAACACACACACACATACACACATGCACATGCACACACCTGTGATTCATTTTGGCAACTGGTAGAAGTATTTAAATTAGTGAATTTTGCTATCTTTCAAATGCTTTTGGATAAAAGCTTGGTTGTAAATTCAACAGTTTGAAGTTGTCACCTAAAGTTACTTTTTTTTCTTACATGCAGGCATCAATTAAATGTGATTTCCCTTCTCCCCGACATATAATCAAGGAGTAGTTGCTACTTAAACGCAGCTCTCACAGACAGAATCAGAATCATCATTTGAGAAAAAAAACTCTCCTCTTCTAAAACTAAGGTAAACTTTTAATTTCAGGTTTTACATTTTTAACGATAAAAGATGATGAGATTTGGGAAGATTATCATTTGATATGAGGAGGCAAACCCAGAGAAGGAGGAAGTGTAATTAGGAAGCGTTCCTTGCACATTTGTACAGTAAGTGGTGCATGATGAATCCACGATATTTTTTCTTTAAATGAAAGAACGAAAGAAAAAAAAACTGAGTACAAACCCAGTTTAATCAATTTAAAGCTGTTTTAATGAGCCTGTTTCCCAAGCATTAGAAATGCTGATGGAGCCACGGCAGATCTATTTGCTCTTGTACCAGGATGAGTATGAGGAGGCTGGGGACTTAACCCCAGCCCTGCTCCCGCCTCATTGAGTTACCTCAAGCCAGTTAACCCATCTGTTGTTTTTCAGAAGGTGATGACTTGGAGACTGCCTAGCAATTGCTGTGCATTAATAGGGTGACAGTCAGAGGAAGACGCCTGGGGCAGGAGAGCTTCAGTGTGAGGAAATCAGCCTTTGCTGCTTGGCCCAATCATGTCAGCACTGCTGCCCTTTCAGGGGGCTTCCTGCCATTGTGTCTCCAGCTCTGGAACACCTCGTGCTGCCAAAGCCACCGCAGGGGGTCACCTTTAACAGACAACCTATTTTCAAATTTCCAGACCACTAAATCAAGTGAACCAGTGCAAGGGTAATTTTTTTTAAGGTTGCCAAAGAGATTCATAGAAGAGATAACTGTCTTGGAAAGAGACAGAATTACAGCAGGAGACGTGCTTTGTGAAGACTGGAAAAGAAAGTAGATCAGAAAGCAGCTTCTTGAGTTTGGGAATTATTTACATTTTAACTTGTGTTTTGCTCTACATCTACATCAAGTTGGATTCGATTCCTTGAATTTTCTAAGACTTTGATCCAACCCATTTCACATTTACAAATTTAAAAAGTAGCTTTGGCAGTGAAAATCATCTAAGATCAACAAGGAAGCTTTGAGGGGCACACAGGCAAATTTAGCCTAAAGGCCCATCCATCCACTTATGCAATGTCTCATACCAACATGTTTATACTTCGAGAAAATATACTCAATTCCTATTATGCTAAACATTCATCAATAGAGAGATATGCAATCATAAAATTATGTATATCCATCTTCCTCTATACTGTACCATGTTTCTAAATCCAATAATAATTTATTTCATTGGAACTGCTGTCCCTTAAATTTCAGTGTACTAGTATGCTACAAATGCTGGCCTATTACAATATTAAACAAATTTTAACTGAAACTACAGTAAATGTCATGTTATATATTTGATAACATGTCCATGACCACTGGACTCCCCCTAAATAACCATGCAGAAGTGAAAGCAATGAGGAAGGAAAGAAGAGGATTGAGTTTCCAAATCTAAAACTTAGACAACAGTGAATGTGGCTGTGCAGAAATTTTAAAGGGAAAATGTAACAGACCATCTGATACATGAGTAGGAAATTTGAGCCACCTATCATCCATCCAGAGAGATGGGATGAGACAGATCTGAGGAGAGATCAGGCATCCCTTAAGAAATGAAAGGATCATAAGATACGCACAAGCAGAATCCTTTAGGCCAAGGTAGGAGGATCACTTGAGGCCAGGAGTTCAAGACCAACCTGAACAATACAGTGAGACCCCTGTCTCTACAAAAAAAAAAAAAAAAAAACACTTAAACTATTAGCCAGGAATAGTGGTGTATGCCTATAATCCCTGCTACTAGGGAGGATGAAGTAGGAGGATTGCTTGAGCCTAGGAGTTCGAGGCTTCAGTGAGCTATGATGATGCCACTGTACTCAAGCCCAAGGAACAGAGCATGACTCTGTGGCACGAAAAAACTAAAATAAAAATAAGAGACTCCTTCGGCAAAGTACACTCTAGCAAATTCTCAAAGCTGCCTTCATGTGTTGTGAGCAGAGCTCCATCACTAGCGTTTGAAAGCGCAGCTATTCTCCAGACAGTGCTCACTACATGAACACTCACATAAATCAAAAACACTGGAGTGCGTTCCCTGTAGTCACCACTGCTTAATCTGCTTACTCTAACCCTTCCCACCTTCACACGGGGTCATCTCTCCACGTAACCAACATATTCCCCTTTCAAAACTCTTTCCTTCCATGAAGGTTTATAAATGCTTTATTGATTTTTCCATACAAGGCCGGTCAACTTCTGACTTCACAAGCAGAGTCAAAGTGGCTAAATGCAGTGCTGTTTCCCTACCTATGTAACTAAAACACCACTACTCAGTTAATTTTCATTCTGCCAACTGACCTGGTCATAGAACAGCCACCATCAGCCTCAGGACCCCCAAAGGACCTAGACTTTACTGAACTCCTGTCTGACTACAAAGTCACACTCTCAATGGCCAAATAACGTCATGGCTACCTTCCTCCTCCCAGTCTCAGTGCTGTATACCAGAAAACATGCTCTTGACCCATATTTTGATGCCTGATTTATTTTTCCCACAAATCAGTCGTGAAAGATTGTCATATATTATTTGCATATTTTAAAACTAATTGGAATAATTAGTTATAAACTAATTTTATAAACTTAAAAAATGGTTTTGCCCCTAATTTCATTCATAACTTTCCACAGTTTTTGAGAAAATGTTAATTTCCTTATTTTCCATTATCTTTATATAGGTTATTAAAATCTTATGCTACTTCATACTTCATTCTTATTTATATTGTTTGTATTATTCATTCACAACTTCTCACTCTCCACTTTCTTTCTTTAAACAAACTTTTAAGAGCTTTGCAAATTGATCTTGCTTCCAAATTTTTTCTACTTTATAAACTGAGTAACATAATGCAAAAAAAAATACATTTTATATATATATATATGTTATATATATACCCATTTTTTAATCTCCTGAAAAGTACAAATGTTAGTAAAATTGTCATTGGTATTACTAAGGTTTCATACAAACTTAAAAAAAAAAAAAGAAAAAAATTTTAAGTGGCAGATTTTTAAAAATCACATCAACTTTTAAGCCAGATAAGATTATTAATCATTAAAAATTTGCTTTTATAGATAACCTCTCTCCCAAAAGGACATTTTTAATGTTTTTTAATATTTTTCATTTTAATGTGATTTACATACAAGTGAACTCTTCAGTGTTAAATGGATACCTTCAGGAGTTTTTAAAAAATGTATGCACACATGTAAAAATGACCAAATCATGAACCGGCACATCCCCTTCAACCTAAAGTTCTGTTTTGTGTCTCTCTGACATTAATTCGCTCCTCCCATCCTGGTCCCTGGCAACCACGAATCTGCTTTGTTATTGCAAAATTGCCTTTTCTAGAATTTTGTATAAGTGGAATTGTATAGTAGGTAATCCTTTGTGTCTGGCTTTTTTACTTTGTGTAAAACTTTTGATATTTGTCCAGGTTGTTGCCTATATCAGTAGTTCACTCATTTTAATTGCTAAAATATTCTGCTATCTGGATGTGACATAATTTGTTCTATCTATTCACATATGAATTATTTACAGTTTTTGACTATTATAAAACTACTATGAGTATTTGAGTATAAATCTTTGTGTTGACATATATTTCCCTATTTGTGGGGTAAATACCTAACAGTGGAATTTCTGGGTTATATTCTATTTAGTGTATATTCTATTTTATGAGGAACTGCCCCATTTTCCATTATGCTTATGTCACTTTGTTTTCCCACCGCAATTAATGGAATATACAGCTGCTCTGTATTTTCACCAAAACTTGGTAGGGTCTGTGTTTTTAATTTAGCAATTCTAGTGAGTATGAAGTGGTATCTCATTTTATTTTGAGGCACAATTTACATACCCTATAAATTACATTATAAAGTTTGGTTCAATAATTTGTATACTGAGCAATTATCACCAATATTCAATTTTAGAACATTTTCATCATGGCCAAAATTCCCTCACACTTGTCACCAATCCCATCTCTAATCCCAAGCAAACACTGATCTGCATTGTCTTCATATACATTTCCCTTAAATAAAATCACTCTAGATGTAGTCTTTGTGTCTGGTTACTCTGAATTACCATGATGTATTTGAGGTTTATTTGTCTTGATGCATGTGTAAGCAGTCCATTCCAATTATATTCTAATTTAGGTATATAACACCTTCTGTTTATTCTTTCACCAGTTGATGCATGTTTGAATTATTTCAGTGTGAGGACTTTATGAATAATGCTGCTACACAGTGAGTATTCCTCATATGAAATTCTTGGGACAAGAAGTGTTTGTGATATACAATGTTTTTCATATTTTTTTACTGGTGCAGCATCCCTAATGCAAAATTCAAAAGGTTCCAATGATTATTTCCTTTAAGTGCATATGTCAGCACTCAAAAATTCGGGATTTTGCAGTGTTAACAAAGTATGAACAGCAGTTAAGGTTATGAGTGCTAAAAGGGCTTAGGAGTAAAGTATAGCAATGTTTGCAACTTGAAAATACATATAAAAGTGGCCCCCATGGCTCAGTGGGTAGGGTGCTGGCCACATACACCAAGGCTGGCGGGTTCAAACCCAGCCAGCCAGCTAAAGGAACAATGACAATTGCAACAACAACAGCAACAACAACAAAAATAGCTGGGTGTTGTGGCAGGCAAGCTGTAGTTCCAGCTACCTGGAAGGCTGAGGCAAAAGAATCGCTTTAGCCCAGGAGTTTGAGGTTGCTGTGAGCTGTGACGCCACAGCACTCTACCTAGGGTGACAATTTGAGACTCTGTTTCAAAAATAAATTAATTAATTAAAAATTAAAATATATATAGATATGTGTGTGTGTGTATATACATATATATATAAATGGGTTTGAGGGTTTGGACCAGGCACAGTGGCTCATGCCTATAATCCTGCCACTCTGGGAGGCTGCTGAGGCAGGTAGATAGCCAGAGCTCACAGCTTTGAGACTAGCCTGAGCAAGTGCAAAACCTCATCTCTTAAAAAAAAAAAAAAAAAGTCAGGTGCTGTGGTGGGGGCCAGTAATCCCAGCTACTTTGGAGGCTGAGGCAAGACAATCTCTTGAGCCCGAGTTTGAGGTTGCTGTGAGCTATTACTCCACATCACTCTGCCAAGGACAACAAAGTGAGATTCTGCCACAAAAAAAAAAAAAAAATCAGATGGGTTTATGGAGGGTTATAAGTATGAAGAGATAGACGGGGATGTGAGAAAGCAAATGTTGCAAAATGTCAATTACATCACCTAGATCTGAGGTCCCAACACCTGGGCCACAGGTGTTACTAGTCTGTGCCCTGTTAGGAACAGCAGGAGTTGAATAGTGGGCAAGAGAGGGAAGCTTCATCTGTCTCTTCACTGCCTCTTGTCACTCCCAGATGGGGCCATCTAGTTGCCGGAAAACAAGCTCAGTGTTCCCACTGATGCTGTGTTATGGTGAGTTGTATAATTATTTCACTATATATTATAATATAATAATAGTAGAAATAAAGTACACAATAATGCACTTCAATCATCCCAAACAATCCCACCACCCCCACTGTCCGTGGAAAAATTATCTTCCTTGAAAACAGTTTCTAGTGCCAAAAAGGTTGGGGATCGCTGATCTACCTAGGTGGTCAGTGTGCAAGTGTTCATTGTACGATTCTTTCAAATTTTCTAAATGTTTTTAAATTCTCATAATAGAATTTTGAGAAGAAAAAAATGAATCAACTAACATATTTCATGAAAACTATATACACATATAAATAAATACATAAATAAACAAACAAAAAGAATTGAGGATTTTAGAGCATTTTGGATTTCAGATTTCTGGATTAGGCTATACTAGCCTGTGTATAACTGTATAAGTATTTGTGTGGAATGTTTTCATTTCTCTTGGGACGATAACTAGGAGTGAAATTGTTGGGTTATATGGTAAAGATAATTTTAACCTTAAAAAAACTGCCAGACTATTTCCCATTCCCAACCACAAAGTACCAGGTTACCATTTGCCCTGCATCCTCACTAAGCCCGGGCATTTTCAGTCTTTTGGGTTTCAGTTATTCTATGAAGTGTGTAATGACACCACATTGTGGTCATGTCACTAATGGCAAATGATGTTGGACATCTTTCCTACGTTTGTTAGCCACTCATGTTGTTGTTGTTGTTATTGTAGCAAACTCTATTCAAACTATTTATAATCCACCTTATATTATGAATCATAACATCATTGTATCCCATATTTATATAAAACTATATTGTATGAATTTATGATTAAAAATAAAAATTAAACAGGTAAGGCAAATTAATTAATTTGCCCATTTTCTAGCTGGACTGCTATCTTTTTATTGGGTTTGAAGAAGTCCTTAAGATATTTCAGATATAGTCCTTTATTAGATACGTGATTTGCAAATATTTTCTCACATTCTATGGATTGACTATTGAAAAACAAAATATTTTTCTTTTGTTGAAATCAAATTTAATTTAGTTGTATATGGATCAGACTTTTGGTGTCACATCAAAGAAATTGGTACTTAACTCAGGATTTCTTAATAGTGGAATCAAGTTTATCTTCTTAAAATAAACATTCTTATAAGGAATATAACAGAATTCAGAGACTCCACAGCCTTACATTCAAATAACCATGATAAAAATCTAAAATACCATGAGATATGATGAAATCACAATAACGTGACCCATTTTTTTTGTTGTTTTTGTTGCAGTTTGGCTGGGGCCGGGTTTGACCCTACCACCTTCAGTATATGGGGCCAGCACCCCACTCACTGAGCCATAGCCACTGCCCCTAATGTGGCCCATTTTTAAGAGAAAAGAGCATTAGTGAGACCAATTCTGAGATGACACAGATATGTGGAATTGTCACACAAGGGTGTTTAAGAAAATATTATTTCAAATGAGGAAAATTATACTTGCAACAAATGAAAATATAGAGAAAAGCAAATATATATTATATTATTGTTTTTATTATTCTTCACAAGTAAAATTGCATATATTCTCAGTGTGCAATATGATGTCTTGGTATAGGTATACATTATAGAATGACTAAATCAAACTAACATAGACATCATCTCACATACGTATCTTTTTATTGGGATGAGAACACTTCAAATCTACTCTTAGCAACTTTCTAATGTACACTATGTGTACATTGTTATTAACTGCCATCACCATTAACCTTGAAATTATTCCTCTTGCTAAGTTAAAATTTTTCTCCTTTGACCAATAGCTCCTCAACTTCCTGATCCCCTAGCCTTGGTAACTTCCATTCTACTCTATGTTTCCATGAGGTGGACTCTTTTTACATTCAGCAAATAAGTGAGATTGTATGGATTTGTCCTTATATACCTGGCTTACTTCACTTAATACATAATGTCTTCCAGGTTCATCCATGTCTTTTCAAATAACAGGATATCCTTCTTTCTAAAGCTGAACGGAATTCAACTGTGTATATATAATGTGTTTTCTTTACCCATTCATCTGTTCAAAGACACTAAGGTTAATTCCACATTTAGCTATGTTTCTTTTTGGATAGTTTATTGTCAGGGAAAAAACTACTACTGATTTTTAAAGTTGGTTTCGTATCTTACAACTTCACTGTAATAATTTGTTAGTTTCAGCAGTTTATGAGGGATGTTTTTAGCATTTTCTATATGTAAGATAATGTGGTCTGCAGAGAGAATTTAACTTCTTTATTTCCATTTTGAATGATTTTTATTTCTTTCTCCTGCCTAATTGCTCTGGCTAGAGCTTCCAATACTATGTTAATGTATGTGGTGTGTGTGGGTATCCTTGTTTTCCTGATCTTTTCCTGATCTTAAATATTATCTTAACTGTGGGAACATTATTTGCAACTTTGATAGTGTTGAAATATATTCCTTACATTTCTAATTTGTTGAGAATTTTTATCATAAAAAGATATTGAATTTTGTCAAATGCTTTTTCTGCATCTATTGAGATGTTCATATGGTTCTGGCACCGTATTTCACATTTGTTGATTTGCATATGGCGAACTATCTTACAGCTCAATGATAAAATAAATCCCACTTCATTGTAGTAAATGACTCTTTTAATCCACTGTTGAATTTGGTTTTTATATCATATTTATATCATAGTTTTTGAAGGTTTTCATATCATATTTTTCAGCTTGTAATTTTCATAGTGCTTTTATCTGATGTTGGTATCAGTATAATGCTGGCCTGCTAAAGTTTGGGAGTTTTCCCTCCCTTCCTTTTTGAAAGAATTTGAGGAGGAGAATTTAGTAGTGAAGTAATCAGGTCCTGGGCTCCTTTTATTTATTGATTTATTTATGGGAAGCTTTTTATTACTGATTCATTATCTTTATTCATTATTGTTCTATTCAGATTTTGTTTTTTCTGGATTTAATCTTGATACATCATATGTGTGTAAGCAGATATTCATTTCTTCTATTTTTTCCATGTTGGCGTATAATTACTCGTAGTAATCTCTTATGATCTTTTGTGTTTCAGTGGTATCAGTTGTAAAGTCTCCTCTTTAATTTCTGACTTTATTTATTCCAGTCACTTTTTGGTTTTTTCCTGTTAGTCTAGCAAAAGGGTTTGTCAGTTTTTATCTATCTTTAAAAAATAACTCTACTTTTGTTAATCTTACCTATTTTTTTCTATTATTTATGTTACTTATTTCCGTTCAGATCTTTATTATTCCTGCATCCTTCCAACTTTGGGCTTAGTTTGTTCCTGTTCTAGTTCCTTAAGGTATAAGTTTGGGTTGTTTGTGATCTTTCCCATTACTTGAGGTAGGCATTTATTAACATAAATTTCCCTCTTAGAACGGCCTTTGTTTATTGCCTTCCATATGCGTTGGTACATAGTACATTATGTTTCCATTTTCACTGTCTCAACATATTTTTAAAATTTCTTTTTTAATTTATTTTTTAATCAATCAGTTATTTGGCAGTATGGTGTTTAATTTCCAAATATTTGGGATTTTTTGAAATTCCTTTGGTTAAATTGCAGTTTCTAGTCTCTTGCCATTGTAGTCAGGAAAGATACTTGATATAGTTTTAACCTTAAATTTGTTAAGGTTTCTTTGGGGGTCTAACATAGAAGAATTATTCATCCTGAAGAATGGTCCATGCAGTCTTGATAAGAAATTGTATCCTGATGTTGTTGGATGGAATCTATATTTGTCTGTTATGCTATAGATCCTATAAAGTAATGGCACTGGTTCCCAGGTTGTAGGCACCCTACTGCTGTGTTAGAAGCAGCCTAAGCCTGGAAATCTAACAGTAGAAGCAGACATGTGCACAAATTTAGAGTGACTTTAGGGGTGGGGTAAGGTCTAGCTCTCTATGGTAGCTGAGCTGAAGCACCTCTATTGCTGCCTTGTTAACAGCAGGCAAAGCACAGATGCTATGGAGTAGCTGGGAGCCAAGAATGAGAACAGAGGCATGCACCAAGTTAGGGCAGCTGTGGAGGGTCTGATTCTCTGCAGCAGCTGAGCTGATGCTTAGAGCATGGCTTCTGCACCAAGTTTTTGACTCTGGGGTCTAGAGTATGGCCTAGCTCAATATGGTGATGGCTCCAGTGTCTGAGCCATGGGCAGGCTCGATGTAGCTGTAGATCCCTGATCTAGACTGAGAACAGTTGCAGACAGTGGGTGGAAGAAGCTGTGGCTCCCTTCCTGAAGTAGCTCAATAGTGACTCTTCTTGGGTGAGAAAGGCGTGTGCAGCTATGTTAACTATAAGTTACTCCAGTGGCAAGAGATGCTGATATCTGTGATGGAATAGACTACTGGACACCACAGTGATTCTCACCATGTAGCTGATAGTAATAGCCTTCTCCTTTCCTTTTTGTTCCTAGCAGTCTTCTGGTTTCTCAGTATGCCAGTCTCACCACCAGCATTACTTTCTGTTCCTATGTGCATTTTCTCCTTTTCTCCTCTCTCTCTCTCTTTCTCTTTCTCTCTCTCTCTCTCTCCTGTGTTACTGAAAATCTTTCAGTGGGTTCTTGACTTCTCTGGGCTATTTCTATTTGCGAAGACCTGTATATATATTTGATTTTGTGCAGGGCAATGAAGGCTGGTTATCTCCTATTCTCCTGTCTTGGTGACATTGTTCAAGAAATTATATTTAAAAATTTAAATCTTAGAAATGGAAAGTATAAAATCTTACATAAATAGCATCACTAGATGGCCTTACAAGGAGAATGGAGATGTTACAGGAAAGAGTGAACCTGTAGGTGGAAAAATAAAAATTATCCAAATGAAGAAGAAAGAGAAAAAAAGATCTGAACACTACATCAGGGACCTGTAAGATATTACCAAAATATCTAACATGACTAAGTAAAGTCCCAGAAAGAAAAAAGAGAGAAAACTGGACAGATGATATATTTTAAAGAATAATGGCCCCAAACCTATTCATTTTACAAAAAAAAAAAAAAATTAGATTGAGTGACTTCAGCATAGCAAACAGAATAAATAATTTTTGTATAGTTAGCCAGCATTATTTTTTAAATTCTTTTTTAATTCAGATTAATATGAAGGTACAAATGATTAAGTTAGAGTTTATATCTCAAAGGTAAAATTCTCGTTGTAGTTGAAGCAGCTGAGCCCTTGTCCTGGAGGTGGGAAATACTAATAATGAATCTAATGAAAAAACAACTACACACCCATACAAAAGATAAAATCTTAAAAACAAAGAAAACATGACATATAGACGAGACTAATGATTCTACTCACTTCTTAACAGCTATGAATGACAGGATAAAGTAGACCATCTTTATAAAGTTGGGGGAAAGTTTAAAGTTCTTGGGGCAATAAAAACCTGTCAGACTGAACTTTTATCTCCAAAACCATATTTTTCTAAAATGCAAGCAAAGGCTGATCACAGTAGTTCACACCTATAATCTCAGTACTCTGGGAGGCCCAGGCAGGAAGATTGCCTGAGCTCAGGAGTTCAAACTAGCCTGAGTAAGAATGAGACTTATCCCTATTAAACATAGAAAAAGCAGCCAGTTTTGTGATGCCTGTCATCCCAGCTACTCAGGTGGCTGAGGCAGAAGGACTGCTTGAGCCCATGAGTTTAATGGTATAGTGAGCTATGATGATGCCTCAGCACTGTACCTTGGGTAACATAGCAAAACTCTGTCTCAAAAAGGAAAAAATGCAAGCAAAATATAAACACATTTAGATAAGACAGAATGTTACCAGAAAAACTACATTTATAAGAAATGCTACAAGAGGCTCTTTGGGCTGAAGGAAAATAATACCAAATGGAAACCTGGATCTTTAGGATAGAATGACAAGCATTGAAAATGATAAACACATGGGTAAATATAAAAGATTAATTTTTCATTTTAACTTCTGTTAATATATCAAGTTTAAACACAGTATGTGTTTAAAAAGGCTAGGTGCAGTGGCTCATACCTGTAATCCTAACGCTCTGGGAGGCCAAGGCAAGTGGATTGCTTGAGCTCATGAGTTCAAGACCAAGCTGAGCCAGAGAGAGACCCCATCTCTAAAATTAGCAAGTCATTGTAGTGGGCACTATAGTCCCAGCTACTCAGGAGGCTGAGGCAAGAGGATCACCACAGCCCAAGAGTTTGAGGTTGCAGTGAGCACACACGGCACTCTACCAAGGTGACAAAGTGAGACTCTGCCTCAAAAAAAAAAAAAAAAAGCTGTGGGGTTTATAATGTGCATTATACATATAAATTACAGAATAAAAGAAGGTGGAAATTGATAAGTAGTCCTATGCAGTTGGGAGTAAAGTAACACAATATTAACACCAGTTAAGCTGTAAAAAATTAAGGTTATATACTGTAATACCTGAACTAACTACTAAAAAGTATATATAACACAAAAGGATTAGTTAAGAAGAGAAAATATAAAAGAGAATTCTAAGAATTCCAAAAATATTCATATAATATAGAATAAGACACCAAAACAGAAACACAGGGATGGAAAACAGTGGAGAAACAGAAAATGTTTTTTAAATGTTAGATCTAAATTCGAAGGTATCACTAATTACTTTAAATATAAGTGGATTAATAATTCCAATTAAGAAGAAGAGTCATCAGACAGATTTTGAAAAGCAAGATCCTGCTCTATGCTGTCTACACAGATGCATGTTAAATACAAAGACACAGATAGTTTAAAATCAAGTGACTAGAAACCCTAAGTATGACCAGGTTAGACTGTCTGTCATAGCGGCTTTCTTTATAATACATGAAAACTAGAAAGCCTACATTCTGTCAACAGGGAATTGGATAAACAAACCAAGATTCATTGATAACAACAGGACACTACCTGACAATAAAAAGTAACTACTGATACAACCAATAGTATGGATATATTTCAAAAGCATTATTATAAAAGAAGCTTTACCAGAGGCGCAGCAGCACCTGTGGCGGTGGCCTCTCTACTCACCCTGGGAGGCAGCCCACTGCACAGCCAGGGCCAAACTGTGTCCCCACCACCTCAGCCACCGCAGAAAGAATGGAATGCATTGATCATGTAAACTAAAGAAAGGAGACAAAAATAACCTCTGGATTTTCTTCTCATGTGATACTCATTCTGGATGAAGCGTGAAGGCAGCTAATAGACATAACTGTGGACAGAAAAGACATTTAGCTCAGCTCTCCTGGAGCAACAGGTGAGAACAAGTGGGCTAGATCATACCCAGAGTGGAATATTGGCGTGGAGTGGCAGTTCCGGGTGTGCAGTGAGGTGGCGGATTACTGGACTTGAAGTGTAATCTGGAGCTGGTGAGACTGCCAGTAGTCATGGTTTGGTTTGGTTTGGTTTTTGTTTTCTCTCTCTCTCTCTCTTTTTTCCTTCTTCTTATGGTTACTGAGATTGCTTACATCAGCTATTTGAGCTTTCATTTTTTATCTTGTTTCAATGTATCTTGTTTTTTGCTAAGTCGTCCAGATGGCTCTTTTCCTAACTCCCATTTTTACATTCAACAAGAGCAAGGGATCCTGTATTTTTTTTTCTCTTTTTCTTTTTGTTGATTGCAGAATCTGAGCTTGATCTATTCTCGCTCCCTACTTCACTCCTCAACATTCTCTCAGATGATAGAGACTATTCTACTCTTCTAATCTTTCCCACATAATGTGATTCTGCATCAGCTAAGATAATCCTCTCCCCCTTTTAATCTTTTTTCTTTCTTCTTAGACCATTGTTTCTCTCTTTTCTGCCTTTATTCCTTTTCTCTTCCCCCTCCCTTTTATTTGATTCAATGGTACATTTAATTTCCTTTGTCTATTCTTGTTTTTCAATATTTTTCTCTACCCCTTTAAAATGTTTTTAAATTTTTTTGATTCTTTCTTCTTCTTTCTCCACCCTTTCTTTGCTGAGGGTGAGTGTGACACAGCTGTGGTCTGGCAGGTACACTGCATCAGTAATCTGGCTCCAGTAGGCCAGGAGAACTCTATATGTTAGTCCCAGGAAGAAAGTATTAGGAAGACCACACTGCAGAACTTTTCTATTTTTCCATTTTTTTGTCTCTTGTTTTTTTCTTTATCCACACTCAAGTTTCCTTTCATGTCTTTTGTGTTTGCTCTTTTCCTTCTATTCCTAATTTTGGGCAAAGGAAGAGTCTGAATGTGTTCTGCCTGGTAAGGAGTGCCTGATTTAGAGGAACTCACCCAGCCCAAAAACCCTTGGGCTATAGACATGGTCTTAGTAAGGTGACCAGAATTTTAACGTTGGTAAAGTGGGACACCATTGACAGGGGGGTGGGGGGTGGGGGTGGTTCTTAATTAAAAATTTGGTCTATATGGAGCAACAAAAATTTTCATAGAATGCAAAAATAGTATTGTAATTTTTTTTAATTTCAACATAAGTACAATTTACTAATATAATACATTAACAAATTATGTATAGTATTACTTTATTCTTTGGCATAGTTCTCATTTGAGTGAATTTTTTTCAGTAGATTGATGTCGTTGTTTAAAAGGTCATGAAATTTTTTTCACAAGAATTTGTTAAATTATATTTCACACATAAAATGGCTTTCAAAGTCACAACACTTAATTGTGATTTTTCTGATGTCCACACTTTATTTACCATAGAAAAAACACGTTCAGTCGCAGCATTAGTTCCTGGTAAGGACAGGACGTATCCCACAATTTTTAGTGCATTATTGTATGGAACACGCTTTATTTCAAAATGATGAAATATTTCTAACCATTTGCTCTCTATTGTGATTTTTGCTGATGCCCAAGATTTAACCTTTTCCTTATCAATATATTTTTTCAATAATGATACCTTATAAGTCATAAGTGTCACTTTCAAGGCTGGCGCTAGACTTTTTGCCGCCTCTATAAAATATAAATAATATGAGTACTGTCTGCTAAATTCATGAAATAAATAAATAAATTACTTACCTAAATTATCTGAATAGCTGATTTGTTGACATCACTAGCACTAGCACACAGTACAATGTATATCGTCTAAGAGACAGTTACAAAATATTTTCG
>CAUYQV010000499.1:0-11461 GCA_963574575.1 Galagoides demidoff
GTTGTTTGGCGGGCCCGAGCTGGGGATTCGAACCCGCCACCTTAGGTGTACGTGGCTGGCGCCTTAGCCGATTGAGCCACAGGAGCCGAGCCAAAACAAATATTTTTTTAAACAAAGATATATATTTATAAACAGGTTTACCTCCATAGTAATAGATCACACAAGAAATCAATAAGTGTGTGTCTCACTATATACAATTTAAAATAGTTATAGAATTGGAAAATGTAAGTCAGTATCAAATGGAGATGATCCAGCTCTTCTATGCAGCCAGTCAATATTTATTTCAACTTTAAATATATTGAATACATAGAAGTATGGTATTCAAGAATCCTTACTAATACCTCAGATTGCTAAGGTTCAAATATCACTTTTGACAGTTACTGTTCACATAATAATTATAATGAAGCTTTTAAGCCTATAAAATGGCCGTCATAAACACTTCTAGGGTTGAACATTACACAGGACACTGTAGTACATGAGAAATTCTCAACTTGACCTAAATTTAGCACAAACTGGTACCTGTTCCTGAGGAATCCCAGGATAATTGTGCTTTAGGAGTAGCCGAATAACATCATTCCAACCACTCTGCCAAATACTTGCCTCTCTCTCCCTCCAACAGCCTCCTTTCTATGGCTTCCATCCTTTGTGCTGACCCCTTTTCCAGACAAGATCTTTCCTTGGGGAGTGGCAAATAGAAATCTCAGCACTTACTTGATTGAAGAATACTTGTTTACAACCCAGGTGAAGAAGAGTGATCTACTTCCCTAGAAATCTCAGAAAAAGTCCTATAGAGTGGATCCATTTGATTTGCCATGATTATCTACTCTGATAAATGGCACAACCTTCACCTTTATTTCACAAATATTTAATGAGTGCCTACATTTAACGTACCTAGCTTTGGAATGGTGTTAAGTGCATGCTGGGCGTTGTTCTAGTATTGAGGATGTAACAGTGAATAGGGTATAGGTTTTATACCTGGAGACAGAGGTGAAATTAGTCCAGATGAGTTTTACTTATTGAGAGGGGGACAGATATGAGTCCAGATAGGAAAACTAAGCTGATAGCATAAAGCAAATAACAAGTGTGACACATTGGACTTTAATGGGTTAAAGGCACAATGCGAGCAAATAACTTCTTCACTCTATTCCTAATGTCTTCTTAAAAATTAAGGTAATAGGCCAGGCCTGGTGGCTCATGCCCATAATCCTAGCACTCTGGGAGGCTGAGGCAGGTAGATTGCCTGAGCTCACAGGTTCGAGACCAGCCTGAGTAAAAACAAGACCCCCATCTCTAAAAATAGCCAGGAAGTGTGGCGGGTGCTAGTAATTCCAGCTACTTGGGAGGCTGAGGCAAGAGAAACACTTCAGCCCAAGAGTTTGAGGTTGCTGTGACATCACAGCCCTCTACCATGGGTGATAAAGTGAGACTCTGTCTCAAAAAAAAAAAAAATTGAGATAATACTATTTAGCTAAGAGTATCATTGTAAGGGTTATTATTTATTAAGTATTTACACTGGCTGCCAAGATGGTTAGAGAACTAAAGCTTCTAACCTGCTAAATTTTTAGTATAATAGGCACATAATTTCTTCATCGGTGTAATGCTTCCCATTTTACACTGGCTTTCTCTTACCATGATCTATGTATATTCACAATAATTAGTAGAATTTCAAGTATTTTGGTTTCAGGAAAGAATCAAATTCTCTTAGTTACATGTACAGCAGCTATATAAACAGATGGTCTCTATTTTAGTTGTATTTTTATATAACAACTGAGTGAGGGGTTATGGCATTATTTTAAAATAAAATGTTTCTTTCAAGCTTGATTTTGCCCTAGAGAATATAAAATCTCTCAGTAAAAACCAAAGAAACAGAGAGAAAAGCAGGTGAAAGAAATTCATAGTTTTTAAAATCTCACATTTTATTGAATATCTCTACTGCAAAGTTGTCCAAAAACGTTAGAGAGGAGTCAATATTTCGTGAGATATAAAAATGAAGTGACAATGAAATAATTATAAGTGGATTTTTATCCCTAAAAAGGAAGAGACCGAGTCATTTATAATAAAAACAAAAACTGCCCTTACATATTTCCTGATGCCACAATTAGTATGAGGATAAAGGAATTCATAAGAATTATCCGTCACTCCGTTTACAGGACAGCCAGTTCCTAGATGCAGTTCGTGAGCGTGGATTATCAAGCTATCCGTAATAGCTAACCGTCTTACTCTGACATAGAGCCAAAAATCAGTACAGCTCACAGACACTGATGGAAGAAAGAGAGGGAGGAAATTGTCAGATAACATCTCCATTTCAAAGCAATAACCCAGAAAGGTTTCAACCTCAAGCTGACCCAGCTCCAAAGTGAAAATGCCTTGATTCTAATTCTATATTTTCTACTGTAAGTTCTTAAGTGACTCACTTCACTTCACATGGCTCAGTTTCCTCATCAGAATGTGAGGGCATCTTAGGAGCTACTTCCTAGAAATCACTGAGCCTTAGACTAGAAGGGGCTCCACGGTTTAGGTCAGTGCACAGGACCCAGGAAACATTGAATAATTGCTTGAGGTTATTAATGAGAAAAAAAAAATGGCCCATGCCTAATAACAAAAGGTTTTTTACATACTCAGCTTGTTCTCCTATACATACATTGCCCACAGTGAAGGTAACAAACACCCACCTTTTCTGTAACAATATCCCTTCAGGGCATTAATAGCACTAAATATGATGTATTTATGTTGCCTACTTCAAAATACATAGAGTTTACATTTTCAAGCAGTATTTCATTGTTTAGTATCATATGTGTGTATGTATGTATGTATGCTGAGGGTGCCAAAAAATTGTATACACATTTTAGGGAAGAAACATTAAAATTATAATATTCAATATATACTAATAACACTTGTTATATATCTTGTATCTCATAATTGTAAAAGTCAAACATGACTTGAATATTACAATTTTAATGATTTTTTCCTTCGTTAAATTGTATATATATTTTCGGCACCCTCTGTGTGTGTGTGTGTATGTATACAGGCTTGTAATATTTTTCTACTATCTGATAAGGGAGATCATATATTTACATTTTACTTCTGATTAATTGTTTCCTACTCTGCAAAATGGTACAGTATTACTAAGGCTGTGTCATAGTTGAAAAAATAAAATAGATATCAGGCTTAGCAATAATTCCTAATTTGAGTATGAGATTCATCCTACATTTTAAAAAAAGCATTCATAGATATATTATAACATCCAAATAAAAATATCTTTACTTAAGGCTATGGAACAGTTACAAAGAACAGGCATAGACTTGGTCACAAAGAATGCCTTAACATAATAAAACATTAAGTTTTTATAGGCTAATTTGGTCATTGTCCAATGATGTTAAATATAAAGTAACAATCTTTTAGGACTAAAGAAAAATTAACTTAAAAAATATGTTAACTCCTATAGGCCTCAATAATCAGAGGAATACACGAGTGATTGCTTTATCAACATGGAAGAAATCAAGGAAATTTTTGTCACTACACCCATCCTTATACAATGGCTTTAGAACCCCATTACATTTTACTTTTTCCTTGCTCCACCCACTGAGACTTTTCAACTGTGTTTGCTTACTTCTGTTTCCTACTATCCCAGACATCTAGATTTCATTCTGATAACTTGGCACTAATTTGAATTTCTTGAAACAAAGTACACGTATTCTAAATCAGTGGTTTTTAATGTTTAACACTTGAACCAATGAAGTTAGTATCTAGGAATCGCTTATCAGACGATAAGGAATCGCTTATCAGACCCCAGGATTGGGGCCTGGGGATCTGTGTTCGCACAAACTCTCCAGGTGAGACGTAAAAAGTTTGATAAGCACCGCTTTAAAGGATTTTTAAAATCTCATTTTACCATAAGCTATATATCACTTATCATACATTCACAAATATTATTTAGGCTGAAGTCAATCTTCTATCTAGACATAATGTTTTCTTTTTATTTGCCCTTGTCTTGACTCTTCCTCAAGTCTATTTTCTTTCATTGTAGATAAAAGGAAAAGCAACAGGATTAGATTAACAGTAGGGATGAAGGGAATATTTAAATGACAGCACTTGAATGGAAGACCATTTAGTATAGGTTAGTACTAACACCACAAAACATGTTGTCACTATACCTTCTCCATGATCTCATGCTTGTCCAAACTTCTCTCCAAGTGCTTCATTTTCTATCCCTACCCCAAACCATTATTTGAAGTGGTTAAAACTTAGAGGCCATTAAGATGGGGATGTATGAGGCAAGCTATATTACCCATTGAGCTTCTAGGCTAATGAATGAGTAAAAGAAATTAAAGAACTAGTGTAGATAGTAACAAAAGTATTGAATAAAGCATGAAAGGGACACACAAATGTTGAAAGAGTCAAAATTTTAAATACAATGACCTGAGAAGGTCTCAATTAGAACCCACACTTAAACAAAGTCCCTGAAGAAATTAGAAGACTTGTGCCAATAACTAAGGGAAGAATATTCCAAACAATAGGAGAAAACACCAATGACAGGTGACAGGAGTGTGCCGGGGGAACATAGGGAGTGAAGAGTCCAAAGTAGCAAAGGGACGGGAAACAGTGTATGAAATCAGAGAACTAACAGGGAACAAACTATGCACAGTCCTGAAGGCCATCAACAGGGTTTTCCCAAGTCATGGCGGATTTCCGGCCAGAGGAATGACACTTTGCTCCATTTTAACAAAAGCACTCTGGTTACAGTGTGGACAATATATTTGAGGAAGACAGAATTAACACACATAAATTACAAGGAAAGTAAAGTAATCTAAGCAAAAAACATTGATGGTTTGTACCAGTTGATGAGACATGGTCCAGTTTTCAAAATTTATGTTGAAGGTAGAGTTAACAGTTTGCTGACCTTTGGAGTAAGAGAAAAAGGTACCCGGGACAGCATCATAGCAACCTGTGAGGTGCTATTGTAAAAACAAATACAGATTAAAGACAAGAGGCTTAGTTCTTCCCAATAAAAATAAGGAAAGTTCCTCCTCTCCTTTGTCTTAGAGCATTCACCTTAGAAAAGACATAAGTACTCACCCCTCTCTTTTAAATGTATATAAATTCTCTTGAAGACTCAAGAAAACTAGAACTTTTCAGCTTTATGACCCAGGAATGTCTTTCTCAAGAACCTGGGAGCCAATGGTGTTTACATTCTAAAGAGATGGCTCCCATGCTATTGCCCTTACCTCCTAATTTCTGGGACCTAATTTAATTTGCAGAGTTTTTTTTTTTATCATAAAGAGATAGAGTTTGTTTTTCCTCTAGATAAAGTCAGTTAGTCAGGCCATCTCAATTGCTAGGTAAAAATTATGGGTGACAAATGGTACTGTCAATTGCTCTTACTTGAAGACTAGTTATTTGACTTGAGAACATGTATTAGTGGGGTATGTCTGCATGGCTATCTAAAGGGGTAAGATTCCCATCTTTGCAATCCCTTAGGTAGCCTGTAGTGGGCAGCACATTCTGGCTTATTGCTTACTGGCTAGTAGAACCCTTTCTTTCTCTCCTATCACCCTACTCGTTTCAGAAAAGATTTTAGTTTTAGTTCTGTTTCCCCAACACAATCACCAGGGGTTGAGATAGAAATAATGTGGGGAAAGCAAATGAAGATGTTTTAATAGCAGGAGTTCAGTTTGTCAAAGTCAGATATTTTAAGGGGAATGTCAAACAGGCATTGAGATGTATGCATCCACAGTTAAAGAAAGGATCTTCAGGCTGGAGATTTAAAATAAGACCACAATTATGAACATAAGGACTCATGGCACTGGATACGGTAACAAAAAAATAGAGTCAGAAAGAGGTCTTGAGAGTGATTCGTAGGTGACTAAGATCAGGCAAATTAGAAGACACCAGAAAAAAAGAACCAGAATAATTGTCAGTGAGGGAAGACAAAAGGGTGGAACCAGTATCACCTCCAAGCTAAGTAAGGCAGACTTCGAGGAGACTAATAGTCCACTCCATGTGCTGCAGGGCAAAACTCAAGGAAGGAAGGGCTGACAAGCAATGGTCAAATTTTCCTATATGGAAATTCCAGTGTTCCAGACAAATTAATTTTTGATGAACTGCTTTTAAGGAAAGTTCCATTATCAAAAAGAGAGAGAAATAGGAGACCATGAACACAGGTAACTTTAAAGGGAAGAAACGTGAGGTGGTGCCTGGAAAAGGAAGTGGGATGGAGAAAGCCAGAGCTATGTCAGAGGAGATCTCCACAGAGGAAATGTGAAGCTTTCATTAGGACTAGTGCCAATGGCATGCCCCAACTCCATCTTACCGGGGGCTTTCAACACTCCCCCTTTAAGACAGAAAGCTCAGCTCAAAGAGCTTAGTAATAACTGCAAAACCCCAGCTTCCCCTTGTAAGGACTCCCCTTACCAGGTGTTGGCTCTTGTGAAATTTCACTTGCATTAAGGATTCCCTCTTCCCTACTGAAAGCCCCTTGTAAAAGGTTTCCACCCCTGCTTCCAGGGGTCAAGAGACTTTGAGGCTCCGCCCAGCCTGTCAATAAAGGACCCTTGCTTAATTTGGACTCAGTGTGCTGGCATTTCTCTATTCCACCCACTGCAGGTCTAACACTGATGGCTGGAAGTCTGGGTGATTCAAATCCTGCTCACTGATTTATTTTACTCAATTTGTTTGAGCCAGTTAATGTTAGCTTGATGCTACGGGAAAGTAGACTCTGAGAAATCATTTACCACTGAAAGCAGCTGACTCCTCTCTTCAAATTGCAACCACATAACCAAAAGGGAGAGGACCTAACCAGCCTCCTCTCTAGACACTGGGAAGCCTCCCGACTCATCCATTTACTGCAAGTATTCCAGGCTTCACAAAGTGACGGGCATGTCCAACACGAAGAAGATAAGAATGCTGGAATGTTTGTAAGAAAAATAAAATAGCATCCTTAAGTCATCTAATTCAAAAGAAAAGGTTCAAAAGGAAATACCGTTGGTGCAGATGCATAGGTCAACTAAGTGAAACCCAACAGCCATTAGATATGAGCTCAGATAATCATCAGATGATAAAACCCCAAAGTAAAAAGTATGTTAACAAAGCACCCCATTACTTGAAACGCCACCTTTTTGAACTTCCTCTTTTTCTTACCCGGATCCTCAGCATGAGTGAATCCAAAAAGCAGAAGGAGCCCTCCTAACAGGCCAAAGATCTTCATCGCTTCAGATCGGCAAGGTAGCACAGGAAACAGGAAATAGAGGAGGTGGACCTCCACAGGTGTTTATAAACCTCTGACCCCACAGCTGCCCTGGTGGCTTATCATTCTGGAAAACACTTGGGAGCCCTCAGTACATCATTGGCTTTCCTTCTTACAGCTGCAGTCATTACAAGTATAATTCAGAAAATCAGAGGGAAATGTGGAAACAGAGGTTCCAGACTATTCTCAACTCCACCATTTGTGTCTACCTCGATGGTATAGAATGACTGAAATGTCAGCTTATGTAACATTTTATATGTATCTCTTGAATGTTGTTAAGAGGAAGGCTTTGCAGGATGACTTGAGAAAATTCTAGTGGATAATACAGAAGAATTGTCTTTGATTTCATTAATAATGTTATTTATCATAATCACCTGGGGTGGGGGGGTCCTATGGATTCCCTGACCTCACAGCCAGAGATTTTGACTCCATGAGACGATATTTCCAGAAGCTCCTAATTCAGAAAAACAAAGTCGCAACTGCAGTCTAAGCTTTGAAAACCACTGCTCTCTGCCTCAATTTTGCTTTCCCAAAAGCATTGTATTACCAATGTGGCTATCTCAAGGTTGCTAAAGAAAAGTCCTCCAGAGAATTTTTGTCCAGTAAAACCTGGGAATACAAAACCCTGACAAGAGAGAGGGATTATGAAATAAATTGACCCACTCAACATTTTGGCAGAAACCATTCATTAAAGACCCTCCCGCTCAGAAGCCAGAGTATAGTCAATTATCTCTAGAAATTAAATAGTGTTTCACAGAGATTGCCTCATCTTCCAATTGCAGGAAACTTGCTGGTGAATATGACCAAAATCAGCTATGGGAATCTCCAGGACTGTGTTGATATAGCAGAGATCAAGTAAAAAGTTGTATCTGTGATTCTTAAAAAGCTCAAGTGAAAGTTCTTTCCACTAAATATTTTTATTGTAACTGCTGTGCTACTTAACTTGCAGAGCATAGAAATAGGACCTAATCAAGGATGTTCCTGGCCCCTTTTATATGCCTGGAGCAGCTTTTCATCCTCAGCACTATTGACATTCCAGGCTAATGCGTAATTTTTTTTTCCTTTATGGTTATTGATTTTTGTGTTTTCTGTAACAAGTCTTTGTTACACCAAAATCCTGAAGACATTTTCCTCAATTCTCTTCTCAAAGTTTTGCAATTATGTTCTTCATCTTTAGGTTCTTAATCTATGTGGAAATAATGTTTTTCTGAATAGAATAAACCATTTGACAGTATGTGAATTCAAACACATATTCAAATATTCTGGTCACATTTTTAAAACGTCTTTCCTTAGTCACCTCTCTACACTCTGTTCTTCATAAATCAGGAGTCTATATACATGTATTTCTATCCTCAGACACTATGCTTTTGTTTTGGGGGTTATTTGTATATTCTTATGCCAATATTGCATTATCTTGATTATCAATTGATACTTCATCTTTACGTATGATACACTAACTCCTTCTGCATTTTTCTGTTTAAGAATGTTTGACTGTATTTGATAAGTTGCCATTGCTATGAACTTTAAAACCAGCTTCCAAATTTCAATTTTTAAAGAGCCATGATTTTAAGAATCAATGTAATATCCATGAGTCTTACAAGCTGTGAACATATTAACTTAGATGTTTTTTAACATTTAAGATTAAAGTTTTATAATTTTCTGTTTAGAGATCTTATCCATATTTTCTTAGATTTTCTCCTAAATATTAAAGATTCCCATCCCAGTATATTTTTTCTATTTTCTTACTGTTGATAGTACACAAAATTTTCCTTGTTTTTATAAATTTATTAGCTCTAATAGTTTATCTGCAGATTCTTTGTATTTTCTACATACATAATTATTCCTCTGTAAACAATAAGTTTTATTGTTAACTATTTTATCTTTTATTTCATTGTTATCTATTCTTTTTATTTCTTGACGTTGAAATATATTATACTTGAACCATGAACAGAGCTGAATAAAAATGATAATTGTGGGTATTTTTGTCTTATTTCTGATCTCAGAGAGACAGTTGTTAGCATCTCACCATTAAAAAGTATAATTTTACTTTAGGGTACTTCAGTTAAACTTTACTGAATTAAGGAAGTTTTTTATATTATTTTCTTGATGAATTTTATCAAAGACATTTAGTGCCTCCCTGAGATGACATACCATCCATTAATCTGGTATTGTGGTGAAATACTCTGATAAATCTTTCTAATACTTAGTCCAAATTTCATTATTGATGCAAATCAAATTATTCTGTATTTTTTCATTTATATAGTTCTAGATGGTTTTTCTGTTTTGTTTAAAACTTTTATGCCTATATTCATTGATGAAAATGGCCTGTTGTTTCCTTCTTTTATTAAGTTTTGTCATCAAGATTAACCTAGCTGCATCATTTAAGTTGGTAATTACTTCCTGTTTTTCCATTTCTCCTGAAGAATTTGTCTTAGATTGAAATGACGTAAACTGTACTTTGAATTTGATTTGTGCAAGGTTTGTTGTAAATTTGTTAACAATTATAGGACTATTGCTTTTTAAATAAAATGATTCCAGAATTAGTTTTTTGAATAATATATTGCTAAGCATTTATCAATATTATCTAACATTTCAAATATATTGGCATAAATTCTTTGTCCTCAATTGTTTTGCTCTTTATGTTCTTGAACTTATTTAAAATGTTTATGTTTGATATTCTCTTTTCTTTCTTTCTTTTTTTTTTTAGAGACAGAGTCTCACTTTGTCATCCTCAGTAGAGTGCTGTGACATTGCAGCTCACAGCAACCTCCAACTCCTGGGCTTAGGTGATTCTCTTCCCTCAGCCTCCTGAGTAGCTGGGACTACAGGCATCCACCACAACACCCGACAATGTTTTTGTTGCAGTTTGGCTGGGGCCAGGTTTGAACTCACCACCCTGGGTATGTGAGACTGGAGCCTTACCCACTGAGCCACAGGCACAGCCCTGATGTTCTTTTTCAATTCTGATATTCAAGAAATCACAGTTAAGGGAGGAGCAAGATGGCAGCTGAGTTAACAGCTTCCTTGTAGCTGGGCACAGTGAGACTGGGGAGAGAAGTCTCTAGGCATCTCTGGCTAGGGGGATCTGCCCAGAAACATCCCTTTGGGGACACAGGGAGTCAGAGAGAGACTTCTAGACCTCATGAGGAGGACAAAAGCAGTGGAGAACTGGCAAGTGGTTGCATGTGTTCATTCTGTCTAACGGCTCCAGCAGCTGTTAAGTATAGCTGCAGTGAGATTGCAAACTAGAAAGGCCTTACCTGTGAGCTGTTTTGATTTGTGTTGGACTTGGCACTCAGTTGAACTATCTTGGAAGAACTTGGGCAAGAGTGTGGAGGACTTTAAGCGTTGTCTAGGGCCCCAGACTGAGCCACTGAGCCAGATGGAGCTAATAGTATTCAGTTGTGCACCCCACAGAGCCAGGGAGAACTGAGAGAACTGGGAGAACTGCCCTGGCAAGCTCTACCCTCAGAGTTGCAGAGCAAGGATCAGGTAGGAGACCTTGGACAAGTAATTTAGTGACTGAGGACTGAGCAGCCTAAAGGCAGGGACTGAGAGGCCTTACAACTATGACCCTCAGGAGCATAGAGTGAGACCGGTTTTGGCACACTGGGTAAGTGGACAGCCACTTCAGGAGTGATCCCAGTGACAAGGGCTTTCCTGAGAAAGCTTCTGCTTAGCCAAGGTTAGCAGTTTAAAGATCCTTTTACATGGGCTGAGGAGAGATTTATGCTCTTTATGCTCTCTACCCTGTGGGGTTTGAGAAATCAGCAGAGGTCTCCAGTCTTCATCTCATATAGCCGTGTCAGCATTGTGATTAACATCTCATACCCCAGAAGATCACCTGTTGCCCAGACAATATTCAGCAAGATATATATACCACTATGTTTTTGTTTGTTTTTAATTTCAACATTTCCCCTCTAGATTTTCCCTTTCTTTTTTTCTTTTGTTTCTTCATTTTTCTAGTTTAAATATAATTTTCCATTGTTGCCTTCTTTAACAATTAGAACTTCATTTTTTTTAGTGTTTCTACCCATATTATTTGGGTTTTCCCCCAATTTTATCCCATAAAGTTTTCTGTTTGCTTGTTTTGGTTTGATTTGTAGCATTTTTGTCTTTCCTCTCTACTTGAGGGGGTGGGGTACTGTGTCTGAACAGGGTAGCAAAGAGCTCTGACCTCAAGGGAACCACCCAACCTGGCACCCCCAGAGGCTGGGG